>JAXIVJ010001599.1:97500-102500 GCA_036785665.1 Chirona hameri | reverse complement strand
TCGTGGTACAGTAGAACAGACCGTCTCGTGGTACAGTAGAACAGACCGTCTCGTGGGAGAGTAGAACAGACCGTCTCGTGGTACAGTAGAACAGACCGTCTCGTGGTACAGTAGAACAGACCGTCTCGTGAGACAGTAGAACAGACCGTCTCGTGATACAGTATAACAGACCGTCTCGTGGTACAGTAGAACAGACTGTCTAGTGGTACAGTAGAACAGACCGTCTCGTGGGAGAGTAGAACAGGCCGTCTCGTGGTACAGTAGAACAGACCGTCTCGTGAGACAGTAGAACAGACCGTCTCGTGGTACAGTAGAACAGACCGTCTCGTGGTACAGTAGAACAGACCGTCTCGTGGGAGAGTAGAACAGGCCGTCTCGTGGTACAGTAGAACAGACCGTCTCGTGAGACAGTAGAACAGACCGTCTCGTGGTACAGTAGAACAGACTGTCTCGTGAGACAGTAGAACAGACCGTCTAGTGGTACAGTAGAACAGACCGTCTCGTGGTACAGTAGAACAGACCGTCTCGTGGTACAGTAGAACAGACGGTCTCGTGGTACAGTAGAACAGACTGTCTCGTGGTACAGTGGGATAGACCGTCTCGTGGGAGAGTAGAACAGACCGTCTCGTGGTACAGTAGAACAGACAGTCTCGTGGTACAGTAGAACAGACCGTCTCGTGGTACAGTAGAACAGACCGTCTCGTGGTACAGTAGAACAGATCGTCTCGTGGTACAGTAGAACAGACCGTCTCGTGATACAGTATAACAGACCGTCTCGTGGTACAGTAGAACAGACCGTCTCGTGGGAGAGTAGAACAGACCGTCTCGTGGTACAGTAGAACAGACCGTCTCGTGGTACAGTAGAACAGACCGTCTCGTGGTACAGTAGAACAGACCGTCTCGTGGTACAGTAGAACAGACCGTCTCGTGGTACAGTAGAAAAGACCGTCTCGTGGTACAGTGGGACAGACCGTCTCGTGGTACAGTAGAACAGACCGTCTCGTGGTACAGTAGAATAGACCGTCTCGTGATACAGTATAACAGACCGTCTCGTGAGACAGTAGAACAGACCGTCTCGTGGGAGAGTAGAACAGACCGTCTCGTGGTGCAGTAGAACAGACCGTCTCGTGGTACAGTGGGACAGACCGTCTCGTGGGAGAGTAGAACAGACCGTCTCGTGATACAGTAGAACAGACCGTCTCGTGGGAGAGTAGAACAGACCGTCTCGTGTGAGAGTAGAACAGACCGTCTCGTGGTGCAGTAGAACAGACCGTCTCGTGGTACAGTAGAACAGACCGTCTCGTGGTACAGTAGAAAAGACCGTCTCGTGGTACAGTGGGACAGACCGTCTCGTGGGAGAGTAGAACAGACCGTCTCGTGGGAGAGTAGAACAGACCGTCTCGTGAGACAGTAGAACAGACCGTCTCGTGGTACAGTAGAACAGACCGTCTCGTGGGAGAGTGGAATAGACCGTCTCGTGGGAGAGTGGAGCAGACCGTCTCGTGGGACAGTAGAACAGACCGTCTCGTGGTACAGTAGAACAGACCGTCTCGTGGTACAGTAGAACAGACCGTCTCGTGGTACAGTAGAACAGACCGTCTCGTGGTACAGTAGAACAGACCGTCTCGTGGTACAGTGGGACAGACCGTCTCGTGGTACAGTAGAACAGACCGTCTCGTGGTACAGTAGAACAGACCGTCTCGTGATACAGTATAACAGACTGTCTCGTGAGACAGTAGAACAGACCGTCTCGTGGGAGAGTAGAACAGACCGTCTCGTGGTACAGTAAAACAGACCGTCTCGTGGTACAGTAGAACAGACCGTCTCGTGGTACAGTGGGACAGACCGTCTCGTGATACAGTAGAACAAACCGTCTCGTGGTACAGTAGAACAGACCGTCTCGTGATACAGTAGAACAGACCGTCTCGTGGTACAGTAGAACAGACCGTCTCGTGGTACAGTAGAACAGACTGTCTCGTGGTACAGTGGGACAGACCGTCTCGTGGGAGAGTAGAACAGACCGTCTCGTGATACAGTAGAACAGACCGTCTCGTGGGAGAGTAGAACAGACCGTCTCGTGTGAGAGTAGAACAGACCGTCTCGTGGTACAGTAGAACAGACCGTCTCGTGGTACAGTAGAACAGACCGTCTCGTGGTACAGTAGAAAAGACCGTCTCGTGGTACAGTGGGACAGACCGTCTCGTGGGAGAGTAGAACAGACCGTCTCGTGGGAGAGTAGAACAGACCGTCTCGTGAGACAGTAGAACAGACCGTCTCGTGGTACAGTAGAACAGACCGTCTCGTGGGAGAGTGGAATAGACCGTCTCGTGGGAGAGTGGAGCAGACCGTCTCGTGGGACAGTAGAACAGACCGTCTCGTGGTACAGTAGAACAGACCGTCTCGTGGTACAGTAGAACAGACCGTCTCGTGGTACAGTAGAACAGACCGTCTCGTGGTACAGTAGAACAGACCGTCTCGTGGTACAGTAGAACAGACCGTCTCGTGGTACAGTAGAACAGACCGTCTCGTGGGAGAGTAGAACAGACCGTCTCGTGGTACAGTAGAACAGACCGTCTCGTGGTACAGTAGAACAGACCGTCTCGTGAGACAGTAGAACATACCGTCTCGTGGTACAGTAGAACAGACCGTCTCGTGATACAGTAGAACAGACCGTCTCGTGGGAGAGTAGAACAGACCGTCTCGTGGTACAGTAGAACAGACCGTCTCGTGGTACAGTAGAACAGACCGTCTCGTGATACAGTAGAACAGACCGTCTCGTGGGAGAGTAGAACATACCGTCTCGTGGTACAGTAGAACAGACCGTCTCGTGGTACAGTAGAACAGACCGTCTCGTGATACAGTAGAACAGACCGTCTCGTGGGAGAGTAGAACAGACCGTCTCGTGGTACAGTAGAACAGACCGTCTCGTGGTACAGTAGAACAGACCGTCTCGTGATACAGTAGAACAGACCGTCTCGTGGGAGAGTAGAACAGACCGTCTCGTGGTACAGTAGAACAGACCGTCTCGTGATACAGTAGAACAGACCGTCTCGTGGGAGAGTAGAACAGACCGTCTCGTGGTACAGTAGAACAGACCGTCTCGTGGTACAGTAGAACAGACCGTCTCGTGGGAGAGTAGAACAGACCGTCTCGTGGTACAGTAGAACAGACCGTCTCGTGGTACAGTAGAACAGACCGTCTCGTGGTACAGTAGAACAGACCGTCTCGTGGTACAGTAGAACAGACCGTCTCGTGGTACAGTAGAAAAGACCGTCTCGTGGTACAGTACAGTGGGACAGACCGTCTCGTAGGAGAGTGGAGCAGACTGTCTCGTGGAGAGTGGAGCAGACCGTCTCGTGGGACAGTGAGACAGTGTCTCGTGAGGAAGTGAAACAGAACATATCGGCCGGGTGCACATTGTGTGGATGGTGGTGATGGGTCGGGTAGTGCAGGATAACTCGCTTCGAATGCAGAGGCGGGTGATCAATGCGAGTGAGGCTGGGACACATAGCCAGGCGTGGGTCAGTGGGACAAAACGTGTTTGATACACAGCTGAGCGATGAGTGATGACTGGTCGCCTGTCGGGCAGCGCAGTCGATTGCAGCCCATTTGGGTTGCAGACAACAGAGTGTGATGGGGATCACGGGGCAGACGCCGGACCGTCTGGGGAGACTGATCGTTTTTGCCAGCAGACCGTCTGGACCGCAGACGGCAGTGTTTGAAGACGACAGGTGGAAGCAGTGCAGTGGGCCAGTGTCTGATCTCAGGGCCACATGGTGGGAGCTGAGCAGGAGCTAAAAATACGTTGCTGCAGCATGCTCCTCCGCCGTCTCAGCCGGTCGACAGTGCCTTTCTGGCCAACCGCCAGAGACGATGCACGCCACCGCGCGGCACAGTGGGCCCGCATGCCAGGGATTACACACCCCCACCGGACACGCAATCAATACGCTAACACGACCGCCCGAGCTAATCCTCCCCGGGGCGGCCCGCGCGCAGGCGGCGTGGGAGGGCCAGACCTGCCAGAACCAGCCCGTCTGGTTCGTATGACGTCTTTGCCGCCTGCCTGGTCATGCTCGATGCAATCAAGTGAAAAGTTTTGGTATGTGGTCGCTTCTCTCACACCATGGTTCACATACATTACGAAGAAGTAAGCAGCAGTTCTTGTACAGCGCTGGAAATCACGAAAATTGTGTCCATATAAAAGCATAATATCGATGTGCAATCTCATTAGAACTCGAAACTGCTGCTTCAAAAATATCTGTCAGAATAATTGACAAGCGTTTGAGAGGAGTGGTGGTAACTGCATGCCAGGAGATGGACCTGATTTCATCTTTGGCATGCTGCTTTGGCATGCTGCTTTGGCATACGCCCCATGAGTCATGCCTATATCTGTCATCGGTTTAGGCATCCGTCTGATGATAAGATAATCAAAATAATCTCTCATCTGTCATTCAACGGAGACATTGGATTGCCGATCATTTACTGAATTAAAGTTTTGAATTTACGAGATAAAAAGGTGCGTATTGTAATCTATTGTATAATGCTCTGTCACAAGGGCTGATACAAGATGCATGACATCTATAGTATGGGCAGGTGTTCAGCTATTTTTTATAATATTTTTTGAAAGCTTACAAATTATGTTTGCAGATGTAATTTGCAGCATGTATTGCTAGTTTCGATGATCCTCGCGGAAACTGAGAGATATAGTATTAAATATAATTTTAAATCATTAGCATATTTTACTATCGGTAAAAGCTAAATTGGTTTCTGTCAGGCAAAACTGCTTAATATTTTGCGCTAAAAGATTTGCAAAATAATCATTTTTGAATTTATCAAAAACGTTCTCCTATCTCACATTTTTTTAGTTCAAGAGCTTTTACACACATAAGCACTGTTTTGTACTTACTCATCTGCCGACGGGAATTTGTCTACCTTGTTTTCGATATTTATCTTCTTCCTCCTCGTCTCGGACGCCTCGTGTTGGACCGCCTACAGTCTTG
>JAXIVJ010001599.1:0-92500 GCA_036785665.1 Chirona hameri | reverse complement strand
TTCCTCCCAGTATGCCACAAGGCGACGGTCATGAATCTACTTTTAGAGCGTTACTCTCAGTATGCCACAAGGTCACAGCAATGAATCTAATTTTAGAGTGTTCCTCTCATGTCATAAGGCCACAACAATTCATCTAATTCCGGCATAATTCCTAAATCCGGCATAGCGGTAGCGGTAGGGCAATGTTGGGATTTCAGATATGGTGAGGAGGGCAATAGAAGGATATATGTATATGTGCCATTACACTGGGGTAACTCGTGCCGCTGCGCCATTACACTGGGTTAACTCGCGCCGCTGTGCCATTACACTGGGGTAACTCGTGCCGCTGCGCCATTACACTGGGGGTAACTCGTGCTGCTGCGTAGCGATAACATCGATTTAAATTGTTTTTTATCGCGTTTTTCATGAACATGATCGTAAATATGGACAGAAAATGGAAAATCTTTTTGATCGCGTTTTACATGAACATGGTCGTGATTATGGGCTAAAAATGAAAAATCTATAGCTTTTTGTTCATTTGTAATACTTAAAAATCAATATGTTTAGCTTCGCGTCATCATCAAAGAGAAATTTCATTCTGATAATGACGAGAAGCCGAATATAACGTGTTTTTATATTTTATTGCATTATTACAAATGAACAAAATTCTATTGATTTTCCATTGTCTGCTTATGTCTTATAAATACTGATTTCGGCGACTTTCGATTTGGAGCCTGAAATGTTGCAGTCTGGGCCACTGCGACTGTGCAGCGTCGCATGATGACCTCTCCGCAACACAAACGTAGCGGGCAGTAGTCGAGCGGGCAAACAGAATCTTCAGGCCACCTCCACGTTACGGCAGACATGCATTTATTTATTTATTTATTTATTGTACATCGTGGGATTATCCCCTCTAATGGACCGAGGTCCGGGGGCTATTCCTAATCCCGAGTCAAGAAACGTAGGATGTATAAAAACAGTGGATAGAATATCATTCACACGCACATATTCCCAGTCAGGTACATATACAATAGATTCGTCGCTCTACTCCTTCGTCGGTAGCAGGCGCTTCTTCAGCGTACGTTTGAACGACGTCACTGACACGGTCGCAAGTTCAGGTGGCAGCTCATTGTAGAGCTTAGCTGCGCGATACACAAACTGACGCTTGCCCGCAGCAGAGCCGGTGATGCGAGGCAGACTGAGCAGATGGTCTTGCCTAGTACTGCGCACACGATCAGCACGCTCTCGGTTCGTGTAAAACTGCGAAGCCAGATACTCTGGTTGACCGGTGACGCGGATCCGATGAAGTGAGGCCAAAGTCTGGTGATAAAATAAGTCCGCAGACGTGAGCCAGCCTAGCTCTTCCCTAGCAGCCGAGATGGGGTCGAACTTCCTTTTTCCTGAGATTATGCGAGCGGCAAAGTTGATGATCTTTTGAACTGCTGCGATATTTTTAGCCGAACCGTTTCCAAAGATAGTGAGGCAGTACCGAATGTGAGAAAAGACCAGTGCGGATACGATGATGGGCAGGATCTCAGGTGGAAGCTGGTGACGGAGCTGAGCTATTCCCGCCAAGATGCCCATGCATTTCTGGCTGACGAAGGTCACGTGGGAGTCCCAGTTGAGGCAGCGGTCGAATATCACCCCCAGATTCTTTGCCTCACTGCACGGAGTAAGCGCGACGTCGCGGAATTTAACAGTGAATGCCGGTAAGGTGCGGAGATTTTGACGCGTTCCGATCGGGAGCAGTTCAAACTTAGCTTCGTTCACCTTCAGACCATTTGCACAGAAATAGTCATCCAGTGAGGCCAGGACTGATTCTAGACGGGCGATGAGACCGGGCAAGTCAGATTTAGGGTCAGAAACGAGAATTTGGGTGTCGTCGGCGTACTGGACAACAAATGCTCCAGCTGCGTGAAGGCTGAGGTCATTTGTGAAGATAGTGAAGAGCAGGGGCCCCAGTGAGGATCCCTGGAAGACCCCTTGGTCGATAGGTCGCGGGTCCGAGATCTGTTTGTTGTTGGCCGAATCAGTGAAACTCACGCTTTGAGTGTGCCCAGAGAGATAATTTTCGAACCAGCTTGTCTCGATGCAGTGAAGCTGCAATTTGGATATCAATTTGGAGTGGCTGATGACGTCAAATCCCTTACTCAGATCAATCAGGCAAAAAATCGAAATTTGGCTCTGATCCATGGCCGAGAGCGCACGGTCCGAGATGCTGAGGAGGGCGGTTTCCGTGGAGTGGCGCGGTCTGAATCCGTGCTGGGTTGGAGTCAGAAGGTGATTAGTAGAGAGGAAACTGTGCAGTTGGGTCTGGACGAACTTTTCCACGATTTTGGAGATGACCGGAAGCTCTAGTGAAATGGGTCGGTAGTTGGACGGGTTCTCTGAGTCACCTGACTTGAAAACTGGATGGACGAGGGCATGTTTCCAGACAAGTGGGATTTCTTTTCGAGTGATACTTGCGATGATGATATGCAAAAGGATGGAGCCGATGACATTAAAAGCCAGTGTCAACGCAGTGCAACGCAGTCAAAGTGCATCAACGCAGAGCCACTGTGATTAAAAACCAAACGTTCGCTCGGTCACCACCTATGGAGATGTCTGACTAGTTTCTGAGCCGCGTTTCCTTGACGAAAAACGTCTATAACCACATGTGCTGCAAGTTGCAATGGTCATATGGTGTCAGGACTGGAATAGAAGCGCGGCAGCTCTATGTATGTCGGAAATTATAGATGAAATTAACAACGCCAGTTCGTTTCGTCTTCGAGGTTCACAATAAAGTTGTGGACACTTCGCTCATTACATAGTCTGTTTGTTTCTGTATACAAGCTCTCATAAATGTCACATTGTCAAGTGTGGTACAATCGGTACATGCACATTACACAAGCTGGGAAGGTGAATTACTGAACTAATACCGAAAGGGCTTCCTTAAAGGAAATAGTCCACCTTCAACATTAGTTTTAAACTGAGATAGTAGTTTTGTAGCCCGTGTTGAGAAATCCTTATCTTGACTGTTTTCTTGACTGAAAAGACTCCCCAGCCGAAGATATTTGACTTTTTGGCGAAGGAATGCGGCGCATATATGATATACCGTACCGTCTGAATTGTGCCAGCACTGCATGGAGCATGCGCAGACCAATAACGCACACAATACAATTAATAATTTACAACCTTCTGTCCTGAATTGGCGCGATGTAGGACCATTAAAAAAACTGTATTAAAAAATCTAATAAAATCGTGTTCTGAAATTTTTCCGAAGGTGAACTATTTCCTTTAAAACTGTTGACAATTTGCTATCTAATGAGCACCAAAATAATTTGATTTCGTTATTTCCGTGTCATATTCAGTCTACACTGCACTCAATTGACACTCTCAGGTTTTGGACATACAGGAAATGACGAAGCCAAATTAGTTTTGGTGCTTATGAGTGATCAATGATCACCAACCGCAAACAACAGCGACTATTTTCCACTCACTGCACTGCCAGACGTAACAAATAATTTCCCTCTATAATTTTTTTTTAACATACAACCTCAATTTCAGAAAATTATTTGAAAAAGCCCCTGGTTGATTTTTTGGGATGAAAATCTTCCCTTAAACGTCACTTCGAAACCTCTAGATTTCAGGTAAAATTCTGAAACTGGCAGCAGTGTTTCCATTGTTTTCTTCGCTATAATTTGTTTGGACCGTCGCTTACAAAGATACGCCACACCATCACACCCTCGAACATACGCACATGCAATACACTTAGGTTTGAAAGCAACAGTGAAAGGACACAGCCAAGGAGAAGGAAGGCCGTTTCAGGTGCAATGCGTCTCCATAGTTATCTAAAAACCTTGAGTTTTCAGAAGTAGGGAGACGCGCCTCCCCCTGCGTCCCCCTCAATTGCAGACCTGTTCCAGGCACTCACCCCCGTTGAAGGTGGCGTGAATTATTGCTGCCGGACACAGCTGTTATTCTAAGTCTGATTAAGCTTTCGCCACCATAGTCTGCTCTTTCGAGTTCAAAAGGAAGGACGACTGCCTGCTCGTGGGATATATCAGAGACATCTAGATGATCCGCGCCCAGAGATATCAGATATATCTAGCGAGATATCAGAGACATCTAGCGAGATTTCAGTGACATCTAGTGAGATATCAGAGATATCTAGCGATATATCAGAGACATCTAGCGAGATATCAGAAACATTTAGCGAGATATCCGAGACATCTAGCGAGATATCAGAGACATCTGGCGAGCGGAGAGTTGACTAACGTTACTGAACAACTCTAGAAGAGGGCGTAGCAGAGGGTATGAATGCGGTACGCGGGCCCGGCAGATGTCGCCCTCTACCTGGCAGTCCGAGTCACGGCAACAGAAGGAAAGAGTGTTCAAAATACCGTGAATAGAATGTGCCGCGACCAATCCGGTATGACAAAGTATGTTCTCAAAGAGTCTGGTGTTGGTGAAATGTAGTTGGCAAAGGTGTGATGCAGTAAACACTCTCGGTCTCGCAATGGAAGATGAGGCTTGCACATGCCTTATCCTGGTGACACACAAATCGATATTGCTTATATTTAAAAAAAAAACTTGCAAGCAGGTTCTTCAGGACAAGCATGTCAAAGCTCGGAACAGAGAACTACCTGACCAGAGAATCATCAGTTGCACCGGACAAGCCTCAGATGAGTTGGGCGCTAATCACACCTCTCTGGGCCCTAATGACACCTCTCTGGGCCCTAATGACACCTCTCTGGGCGCGGATCACACCTCTCTGGGCGCTGATCACACCTCTCTGGGCGCTGATTACACCTCTCTGGGTGCTGATCACACCTCTCTGGGCGCTGGTGACACCTCTCTGGGCGCTGCTCACACCTCTCTGGGCGCTGCTCACACCTCTCTGGGCGCAGATCACACCTCTCTGGGCGCACACCTCACGTCGCCCGGTGCGCCATCTCCTCGTCTGCGTCGGCGGCACCTCTCATCTCTCCGGCCGCCCCCAGGCCTGTTGACAAACCGTGGTCGTCTCTGCCCGACGCGGCCCGGCCCGACGCGGCCCGGCCCGGCGCGGCCCGTCCACACCCCCGCCCGCCGCCAGCTCCAACACAAATACAGCGCGCCTGTCAGCGGAGACGCCCGTCCCGCCCTGCCCGCCGTCGCAGCCGACCGGCAGAGCCCTCCGGCGGCCACCATCACCCATCACCGGCTCTCTGATGACACTAACAGGCCGAGCATGTCACCATTCCAGGACGATCCATCAGAGGCGCCGTCAAGACTCACAAGCGGAGGGCGTCGGCTGACGTGGAATCCGTATCACACACACACACACACACACACACACACACACACACACACACACACACACACACACACACACACACACACACACACACACACACACACACACACACACACACACACACACACACACACACACACACACACACACACACACACACACACACACACACACACACACGCACACACACACACACACACACACACACACACACACACACACACACACACACACACACACACACACACACACACACACACACACACACACACACACACACACACACACACACACACACACACACACACACACACACACACACACACACACACACACACACACACACACACACACACAACACACACACACACACACACACACACACACACACACACACACACACACACACACACACACACACACACACACACACACACACACACCCACACACCCACACACCCACACCCACCCACACACCCACACACCCACACACCCACACACACACACACACACACACACACACACACACACACACACACACACACACACACACACACACACACACACACACACACACACACACACACACACACACACACACACACACACACACACACACACACACACACACACACACACACACACACACACACACACACACACACACACACACACACACACACACACACACACACACACACACACACACACACACACACACACACACACACACACACACACACACACACACACACACACACACACACACACACACACACACACACACACACACACACACACACACACACACACACACACACACACACACACGCACCCACACACACCCACACACCCACGCACCCGCACCCGCACCCGCACCCGCACCCGCACCCGCACCCGCACCCGCACCCGCATCATGTCTACCAGAAAGCACGGCGTATAAATGTGATCACTTATTGTATATACGCTTTGGCATGTTAGAAGCCATTCGAAGCGTTGCGCACTGACTCCACATTAGCGGTTCTTGAAAATGGAGTTTTTGCAGTTACATAATTTTGTGTTACTCGTGCTTTTGTGTGCTATGGGTTTGCTATGGTGTCTGGTTTGTGCGTGCTAATGCTCCACCTATCGTTAATATCTCACACAATGAGAGTGCAATGGTTATTACGCAACATTTACTTATTTATTCACGTAACATATTGTTTTGTTTACAAACGTCTCCTTAACGTTTGTTTAACTTGCCACCTGCGCTCGCTGCCTCAGTGCATCAATGCCTCTGCTGGTGATTTTGCTGCGTTCCCAGGCTGCGTCACCGGCGCCCGTCCGCTGCTGCCGCGCCGCTGGAGTCATATATCGTGCGGCACAGCCTGGAGGCGCGCGGCCAGAGCTCCGGCCGTCCTCAGCTACCTTCCTTACATCAACAGCACCTCCAACAGCGTCATGGAGGGAGAGAGTGGGCTCCCCTTCGTTCGGCGACGGCAGTTCTAAGCAGAATCCCACATTTACGCCCTTCCAAACTCCGAATATCCACTGTCGGCCCACTACTCCTCGTTACTCGGGACATGCTGAACACGCACAACCCTTCATCACACAAGCATACCACAGTGTACATAATTCACCCTACCTTTTCAAGCAAATGTTACGGCGAACAGAAACCTCAAACAAAGTATTTAAATTTGCAAATACACACAATGATATATACTTACTTTTGATATTGGGTGGTGTTGAACAAAATCCAGGTCCTATACACAATAAATTGACAATTTGTCACGTAAACAGCAATAGTATCACGGCTCCGGGACGACTAGACGAGCTAAATTTCTTTGTGGACGAGTATAACGTTGACATCTTAGCACTCTCCGAAACAAAACTAGATGAAACAATACATTATAGCTTATATAACTTGCCAAATTTCCATGCACCTTTTACAAAACACCGTTCTCGTCATGGGGGAGGGGTGGCAATTTACACACGCAATCACATTTCAACACGCAGATTACACGAACTGGAATGTCCCGGGGAAGAATGGATTTGGACAAAGACTAAAATAAACGACGAGACTATTTTAACTTGTTCCCTTTACTTGCCACCAAATTTAACCCACGACAGACTAGAGATCTTCATCGACAATTTCACTGACAGCATAATGTTAGCACAGCGTTTTTCACCTACCACAATAATCATACTAGGGGACTTTAATACCGGAAACATATATCTTTCTAGCAACCTACCACATAGCGGGGTCACACCTTTCGACATTAGACTAAAAGACACAATAGAAACCCTCAACCTAACACAACTAATCAGGACACCCACACGACAGACAGACACATCTTCGAACTTACGTGACTTAGTTATAACTAACAATCCCCAAGTGATGACTGCATCAGGCGTCCTCCCTTCCTTCTCGAATATTGATCACTTCCCTGTTTTTGCAAAACTCGACATAGAAATACAGCCTCCTTTTAAACCCCAAGAAAGACACACTTGGGACTACGACCGCACATACATAAACAGACTAACCCAAACACTGATTCACACTGACTGGAATTTTATTTTCGTCAACGACATACACGACGCTACTGAGCAATTTACCCAGACGAATTTGACGGCAGCGGCAGACGCTATTCCTATACAAATTATTAAAGCACGGCAGTATAACAAAATCTGGATGACAACTGAATTGAAAAAGAACATGCGTAAGCGCGATAGACTATTCCGATTTGCAAGACAAAGTCAAACAACACACGACTGGCTCAAGTGGCGAATCCAAAGGAATAGAACAACAGCGCTAAACAGACGACTTAAGGACGAACACTTGCAAAAACACATCAACAAATTACTAGAATACAAACACGACCCCTATAAATACCACAAAACTCTAAAAACGCTCATAGGACGAACAAAACATGACGTAATACCACCACTGGAAAATGCTGACCACGAAATTGTAACTGACAACACACAAAAAGCAAACCTCATAAATGACTACTTTGTTTCTCAGACTAGAATCGACACAGCCGGACTGACGCTACCCACTACATACGAACATAACGGGGAGGCGATACCCGCTTTGGAACAAATACAGGTCACAACAACTCAAGTCCTTAACATTTTAAATTCTCTTGACGTTAACAAGTCAACTGGTCCCGACAAAATTCCAACAAAAATCGTAAAAATGATAGCCATATTAATCGTAAGTCCCTTAACTTCACTCTTTAATAAATCTCTCAGCTCAGGAATATTTCCAAACGTATGGAAAGAAGCGCTGGTAACACCTGTCTTTAAGAAAAATGGTTCTCCGTTCGACCAGAAGCAATACCGTCCCATCAGTCTCCTTCCCTGCCTCTCCAAAGTCCTTGAAAAATTGGTATTCTCTTCAATTTACTCGCACCTTACCAATCACAATCTTCTATTGGACAAACAGAGCGGGTATCGCCCCCATCACAGTACTGAAATTCAGCTAACGTACCTAACGCGCAACATATATAAGCATTTAGACGAAGGACGTGACGTGACAGCAATCTTCCTAGACATTTCAAAATATTTCGACAAAATTTGGCATGAAGGACTTCTTTACAAATGCAAAAATGAATTTTCCATATCAGGAACTCTTCTTTCTTGGCTAAGATCGTATTTAATCAACAGACGGCAAAAAGTAGGAATAGGAGACAATATTTCTTCGACAAAGACCACTGGCTCTGGTTGTCCACAGGGATCGGTACTTGGACCACTTCTCGCTTTAATGTACTTAAACGGACTAACAAACAAAGTGACAAACGACGTTCTTTTGTATGCTGACGACACCTCTCTGTACGCTTCCCACACTAGACAAAACGTCGACGCAGTACGACACTCTATACAACGTGACCTAAACGCAATTTTTGACTACGGTGTCCAGTGGGCAATTACTTTTAACCCGTCCAAAACTATTCAACAATTTTTTACTCGCAAAATAGACAATGCCCCTCCCACCCTTTCTTTTGGTGGACAACTTATACCCGTTACAGACAATCACAAACATCTTGGACTAACTATGTCAAAAGATCTCCGGTTTCATGTTCACATCAACGACATATTAAGACAAATGAATACGGCTCTAAGTCCAATCTATCCACTAGCGAAATTCTTAACACGTTCAACACTTAGTAGTAGCATGTACACCACTTATATACGGCCCTACCACGACTATTGTGACGTAGTTTTTGACGGACACATAACGACACACGACGAACTTAGACTGGAAAGACTTCAAAATAGAATCGCAAGACTGACAACAGGCGTTCCTTTCAGAACTCCGACCAATAAACTCCGACTAGACATAGGCTGGGAAACGTTAAAAACTCGACGAGAAAAGCACAGATTAGTTTTCTATCATAAATTAACCCACTTCCCGGACAGACAACCAGACTACATAAAATCCATTCTTCCCCAGACTCGCATAAGAGCCACAAGACGAAACCTCAGGAACGCTAACACTCACACTCTGCCAGCAAACAACACAACATCCTTTCAAAGGTCTTTTGTTCCCAAAACTACCAGAAAATAGAACCTTCTCCCACCCTCTATTCGAGAGCAAATTAACACATCCATATTTAAACAAAAAGTCGCCGAACTGTTGGGCTGCCCCTCTCCCCCTCCCTATTTTTCATTCGGCAGAAAATTTGGTAACCGTCTCCACACGCAAATTAGAACAGGAACACTTTCTCTAAATGCATATCTGTATCAGTACCAACAATCTGAATCATCTTCCTGTCCTTGTGGCTTCCGAACAGAACACATCAAACATTTTATACTTGATTGTCCACTATATCAAACACTGAGAAACATTCTGTTTAGCAGAATAACTGAAACGCTCCATAACGATCTTACTCAGTTATCTTCAGCACACATCCTTTATTTACTTGTTAACGGCTCATCACTTAACGCTGTGGACGGCTGGCGCGTGGCCGAGTGCTTCCAGGACTACATTAAAGGGGCCTTGGCATCGCGACGTGTGGCGGCGGCGGCGGGCGGCGGTGTCGCGGCGCTACAGTGAAAAACTACACCGGCGCAATATAGTACCGAGGCGGCAGATAGGGTTGTTTTGATTGTATTTATGTATTGCCATTATCCCGCGCGGCGCTGGGGTCTCCAACCGAACGCGCGGCGCTGGGGGGGGTAAATTTTACCCCCCCTCGTATCTTCCGAACCAATAACCGCAGCGAGACGCACAATGCAGCGATCGCAAGCTCTCAACGAGAAGAATCGAATGCATACTCGAAATTCTTCAAATAAGGTCACATGTCAAGTCACGGTCAGGTCAAATGTAAAATGTAAGTATTTGAGTTTTTGGGGCTATACTTTCCATCCAAAGCCTTATATTGCAACTATTATCTCACAAAATGCTCCAGAGTGTATAATGCATTTCCCGCATAAGTAAAAGTGAAATTGTAAGCAAAGGTCAAGGTCAAGGTCAGGTCACACAAGGTCACAGGTCTACGAAAGCCATGCGACACATGTTGTATGGGTTATTTTACACGTATAATTCGATAGAAGCAGCCATTTTCACAGTCTGACACCATATAATCGTCCTCAGGTCAAGGTCAGGTCACAATAAGGTCAAAATTTGAAATTGATTAATCTAAATAAACATTGCATGTTTCTAGACTAGTTTTGTCTTCGAAATACAGTGGTGGCATTTATTTGTCTGTATCTGGTCAGTAAAAGCAAAAAAACGCAATTAAAAAAATGACGTCATGAGGTACTTGTTCTTAGAGAGCCATAAGTCAGTCAAAAATAAAGAAATTGCTTTGAAATTTGGTTTGAACATCGTTCATACTCGCTTCTCTAATATATCTTCCGTTTTTTGGAAAATCTTCAAACAAAAAACTTTTGTGGAAATTCTTCCCCAAAAATATTTTTTTTTTCATTTTTTGGGGTTAAAAACCCAAAAGTTTGCAAATCTGAGATAGCCATGTCAAAGACAATGTTATTTCCCTTCTTTTGACGCCTTGTATTTGCAATTTGCAGTAACACTCTATTTTCTACGATTTTTCAAACATTTAACGTTTTTTTTCACCAAAAATGACATGGCATGACGTCACTAAAACGTCACTATCTGCCACAAATTTTCACGAATTAAAAAAGAAATGGCAGAAGACGTAGAATTGATGCACCATAAGCTACCGTAAGTTTCACTTTGATATCTGTCATAGTTGTCAAGTTATGGAGAAAATCCGGGAGGGGGGGGGGATAAAATTTACCCCCCCAGCGCCGCGTGGGTTAAGAGTTACAGGTTGTTTTTGTTTTTTATTTGTTCCTATTTATTATCATTATCATTACGAGTGTAGGAGAGGCGCCTTGTCATAAGCCGACAGAGCTTTTGCGCCAATCCTGAAAATTGTATGTTATCGCCCTTTTATAATGCTGAATACAATGTATTCAACAACAACAACCCGCACCCGCACCCGCACCCGCACCCGCACCCGCACCCGCACCCGCACCCGCACCCGCACCCGCACCCGCAGCCGCAGCCGCAGCCGCACCCGCACCCGCACCCGCACCCGCACCCGCACCCGCACCCGCACCCGCACCCGCACCCGCACACACACACACACACACACACACACACACACACACACACACACACACACACACACACACAGTCGAAATGTAAAGGTGATGGGTGTAATGCCAATGTGTGATGTACAGTCGGTCTAATCAGTATCTTCCCTTACCATGTTTCTAAAACTCATCTAATTTCACTTCTGTGTACATGAAGGACTGATTTAAGGGAACATGTGGTACCTACCTAGGTAGGTACATAGGTACCTACCTAGGTCATATCATAATCTTGTCTGCTGCTATGCGGGTTGAAATGATTGTCGCACGGTATAGTGGGCACTGGACACTCGTCTGAGGTATGCGGTATGTGGCGGGACGGGGTCAGCTGACTGCGGCCGGCAAAGGGCGCGCTGACCCCGCGCTGACCTCTGGTGACCTGCGTCTAGACAGTCCGACCCGCCGTCAGGTCAGTCTGGGTCAGTTGGGAGGGTGTGGTGTCTGCGTGCGGAGGGGCGGCTCCGTGAGGGTGAGTTGTGGCCCTCTGTATTGGGACTCTACGTAATGTAACTGATTATTTAGAATGATATTGACTACCTCACAGATGTCACGCTTCATATGCAGAAGCGCGCGAGGGAGGGGGGGGGCATACTTGCATTGAATGCCCCCCATGTTCCTGTGTGTGGGGGGAGGGGGCAATTACCTCTGCCTCCCCCTGGATCTGCCAGTGGCTCGGTAAAATGATGACACTGTGGCAATGTCCAAATTTTTCTTTGTCACAAAATAGTTGTGCTATACTCCATGGGATAAGTAATACAATTGTGTGCATTTGTATTGTATGTTGCATATCTGCATAGCATGCATCTTATTTGCCAGCTAATAGCGAAGTGCTAAGGTAAGTCATTGTTCAGGTTTGCATTTGCTTATTTATCAAGCTCAGATCGAGCCTAACGATTAACGCACACATTTGATTTTGTATTTTAATGTTTCTAGATTATATTTGATGAATGTTCGATGAATGAATGATGATACCCAACAATTGTTGGCATGTTGCGACCAATTCACATTTACAATGAACTCTCCTGTTCATAACTACTAATGACATCTTAGCATCGGCGAATAACTAACGAGCGAACAAACTATGATTTAAAATGTCAAATAAGGCATAATTTTATGCAGCGGAGTACATCCGCTCGTTCACAGGGTTCATAAATGTCTTACTTTATGTAACTGTATACTGTACTGCAACTGTATACGGTTATATTTGAAACTGTGTGCATTTGAAATAATGTGAGCTTCTCTGTGTTCAATGAACAAACTCGCATTCACACATTTCGAAGTCGAATGAAACCATCAGACCAGCAAATGTTTCGTGTTCATGTTGATCATTTAACCGCATCACATTGCCTATTGTACATCTTCAACAGGCCTGCGAGCCAGTGGAGGCCATGCTGGTGCCGGTAGTTCTGATGGGCCTCCTCTGCCTCGCCGGAGGACAGCCCGGCGCCGGGCAGACGCCGTACGTCAACACGAAACACGGCTCATTCGCTCCCGAGCCGCCACCGAGAGAACATCGTCATGGTGGCGATCACGGTGAGACAGGATCTGTGTAGAGCCTATAGAGGCATAATGTGTCTGAACAGGAACGTAGGAACGCCACGAAAAGTGTGTGTGTGTGTGTGTGTGTGTGTGTGTGTGTGTGTGTGTGTGTGTGTGTGTGTGTGTGTGTGTGTGTGTGTGTGTGTGTGTGTGTGTGTGTGTGTGTGTGTGTGTGTGTGTGTGTGTGTGTGTGTGTGTGTGTGTGTGTGTGTGTGTGTGTGTGTGTGTGTGTGTGTGTGTGTGTGTGTGTGTGTGTGTGTGTGTGTGTGTGTGTGTGTGTGTGTGTGTGTGTGTGTGTGTGTGTGTGTGTGTGTGTGTGTGTGTGTGTGTGTGTGTGTGTGTGTGTGTGTGTGTGTGTGTGTGTGTGTGTGTGTGTGTGTGTGTGTGTGTGTGTGTGTGTGTGTGTGTGTGTGTGTGTGTGTGTGTGTGTGTGTGTGTGTGTGTGTGTGTGTGTGTGTGTGTGTGTGTGTGTGTGTGTGTGTGTGTGTGTGTGTGTGTGTGTGTGTGTGTGTGTGTGTGTGTGTGTGTGTGTGTGTGTGTGTGTGTGTGTGTGTGTGTGTGTGTGTGTGTGTGTGTGTGTGTGTGTGTGTGTGTGTGTGTGTGTGTGTGTGTGTGTGTGTGTGTGTGTGTGTGTGTGTGTGTGTGTGTGTGTGTGTGTGTGTGTGTGTGTGTGTGTGTGTGTGTGTGTGTGTGTGTGTGTGTGTGTGTGTGTGTGTGTGTGTGTGTGTGTGTGTGTGTGTGTGTGTGTGTGTGTGTGTGTGTGTGTGTGTGTGTGTGTGTGTGTGTGTGTGTGTGTGTGTGTGTGTGTGTGTGTGTGTGTGTGTGTGTGTGTGTGTGTGTGTGTGTGTGTGTGTGTGTGTGTGTGTGTGTGTGTGTGTGTGTGTGTGTGTGTGTGTGTGTGTGTGTGTGTGTGTGTGTGTGTGTGTGTGTGTGTGTGTGTGTGTGTGTGTGTGTGTGTGTGTGTGTGTGTGTGTGTGTGTGTGTGTGTGTGTGTGTGTGTGTGTGTGTGTGTGTGTGTGTGTGTGTGTGTGTGTGTGTGTGTGTGTGTGTGTGTGTGTGTGTGTGTGTGTGTGTGTGTGTGTGTGTGTGTGTGTGTGTGTGTGTGTGTGTGTGTGTGTGTGTGTGTGTGTGTGTGTGTGTGTGTGTGTGTGTGTGTGTGTGTGTGTGTGTGTGTGTGTGTGTGTGTGTGTGTGTGTGTGTGTGTGTGTGTGTGTGTGTGTGTGTGTGTGTGTGTGTGTGTGTGTGTGTGTGTGTGTGTGTGTGTGTGTGTGTGTGTGTGTGTGTGTGTGTGTGTGTGTGTGTGTGTGTGTGTGTGTGTGTGTGTGTGTGTGTGTGTGTGTGTGTGTGTGTGTGTGTGTGTGTGTGTGTGTGTGTGTGTGTGTGTGTGTGTGTGTGTGTGTGTGTGTGTGTGTGTGTGTGTGTGTGTGTGTGTGTGTGTGTGTGTGTGTGTGTGTGTGTGTGTGTGTGTGTGTGTGTGTGTGTGTGTGTGTGTGTGTGTGTGTGTGTGTGTGTGTGTGTGTGTGTGTGTGTGTGTGTGTGTGTGTGTGTGTGTGTGTGTGTGTGTGTGTGTGTGTGTGTGTGTGTGTGTGTGTGTGTGTGTGTGTGTGTGTGTGTGTGTGTGTGTGTGTGTGTGTGTGTGTGTGTGTGTGTGTGTGTGTGTGTGTGTGTGTGTGTGTGTGTGTGTGTGTGTGTGTGTGTGTGTGTGTGTGTGTGTGTGTGTGTGTGTGTGTGTGTGTGTGTGTGTGTGTGTGTGTGTGTGTGTGTGTGTGTGTGTGTGTGTGTGTGTGTGTGTGTGTGTGTGTGTGTGTGTGTGTGTGTGTGTGTGTGTGTGTGTGTGTGTGTGTGTGTGTGTGTGTGTGTGTGTGTGTGTGTGTGTGTGTGTGTGTGTGTGTGTGTGTGTGTGTGTGTGTGTGTGTGTGTGTGTGTGTGTGTGTGTGTGTGTGTGTGTGTGTGTGTGTGTGTGTGTGTGTGTGTGTGTGTGTGTGTGTGTGTGTGTGTGTGTGTGTGTGTGTGTGTGTGTGTGTGTGTGTGTGTGTGTGTGTGTGTGTGTGTGTGTGTGTGTGTGTGTGTGTGTGTGTGTGTGTGTGTGTGTGTGTGTGTGTGTGTGTGTGTGTGTGTGTGTGTGTGTGTGTGTGTGTGTGTGTGTGTGTGTGTGTGTGTGTGTGTGTGTGTGTGTGTGTGTGTGTGTGTGTGTGTGTGTGTGTGTGTGTGTGTGTGTGTGTGTGTGTGTGTGTGTGTGTGTGTGTGTGTGTGTGTGTGTGTGTGTGTGTGTGTGTGTGTGTGTGTGTGTGTGTGTGTGTGTGTGTGTGTGTGTGTGTGTGTGTGTGTGTGTGTGTGTGTGTGTGTGTGTGTGTGTGTGTGTGTGTGTGTGTGTGTGTGTGTGTGTGTGTGTGTGTGTGTGTGTGTGTGTGTGTGTGTGTGTGTGTGTGTGTGTGTGTGTGTGTGTGTGTGTGTGTGTGTGTGTGTGTGTGTGTGTGTGTGTGTGTGTGTGTGTGTGTGTGTGTGTGTGTGTGTGTGTGTGTGTGTGTGTGTGTGTGTGTGTGTGTGTGTGTGTGTGTGTGTGTGTGTGTGTGTGTGTGTGTGTGTGTGTGTGTGTGTGTGTGTGTGTGTGTGTGTGTGTGTGTGTGTGTGTGTGTGTGTGTGTGTGTGTGTGTGTGTGTGTGTGTGTGTGTGTGTGTGTGTGTGTGTGTGTGTGTGTGTGTGTGTGTGTGTGTGTGTGTGTGTGTGTGTGTGTGTGTGTGTGTGTGTGTGTGTGTGTGTGTGTGTGTGTGTGTGTGTGTGTGTGTGTGTGTGTGTGTGTGTGTGTGTGTGTGTGTGTGTGTGTGTGTGTGTGTGTGTGTGTGTGTGTGTGTGTGTGTGTGTGTGTGTGTGTGTGTGTGTGTGTGTGTGTGTGTGTGTGTGTGTGTGTGTGTGTGTGTGTGTGTGTGTGTGTGTGTGTGTGTGTGTGTGTGTGTGTGTGTGTGTGTGTGTGTGTGTGTGTGTGTGTGTGTGTGTGTGTGTGTGTGTGTGTGTGTGTGTGTGTGTGTGTGTGTGTGTGTGTGTGTGTGTGTGTGTGTGTGTGTGTGTGTGTGTGTGTGTGTGTGTGTGTGTGTGTGTGTGTGTGTGTGTGTGTGTGTGTGTGTGTGTGTGTGTGTGTGTGTGTGTGTGTGTGTGTGTGTGTGTGTGTGTGTGTGTGTGTGTGTGTGTGTGTGTGTGTGTGTGTGTGTGTGTGTGTGTGTGTGTGTGTGTGTGTGTGTGTGTGTGTGTGTGTGTGTGTGTGTGTGTGTGTGTGTGTGTGTGTGTGTGTGTGTGTGTGTGTGTGTGTGTGTGTGTGTGTGTGTGTGTGTGTGTGTGTGTGTGTGTGTGTGTGTGTGTGTGTGTGTGTGTGTGTGTGTGTGTGTGTGTGTGTGTGTGTGTGTGTGTGTGTGTGTGTGTGTGTGTGTGTGTGTGTGTGTGTGTGTGTGTGTGTGTGTGTGTGTGTGTGTGTGTGTGTGTGTGTGTGTGTGTGTGTGTGTGTGTGTGTGTGTGTGTGTGTGTGTGTGTGTGTGTGTGTGTGTGTGTGTGTGTGTGTGTGTGTGTGTGTGTGTGTGTGTGTGTGTGTGTGTGTGTGTGTGTGTGTGTGTGTGTGTGTGTGTGTGTGTGTGTGTGTGTGTGTGTGTGTGTGTGTGTGTGTGTGTGTGTGTGTGTGTGTGTGTGTGTGTGTGTGTGTGTGTGTGTGTGTGTGTGTGTGTGTGTGTGTGTGTGTGTGTGTGTGTGTGTGTGTGTGTGTGTGTGTGTGTGTGTGTGTGTGTGTGTGTGTGTGTGTGTGTGTGTGTGTGTGTGTGTGTGTGTGTGTGTGTGTGTGTGTGTGTGTGTGTGTGTGTGTGTGTGTGTGTGTGTGTGTGTGTGTGTGTGTGTGTGTGTGTGTGTGTGTGTGTGTGTGTGTGTGTGTGTGTGTGTGTGTGTGTGTGTGTGTGTGTGTGTGTGTGTGTGTGTGTGTGTGTGTGTGTGTGTGTGTGTGTGTGTGTGTGTGTGTGTGTGTGTGTGTGTGTGTGTGTGTGTGTGTGTGTGTGTGTGTGTGTGTGTGTGTGTGTGTGTGTGTGTGTGTGTGTGTGTGTGTGTGTGTGTGTGTGTGTGTGTGTGTGTGTGTGTGTGTGTGTGTGTGTGTGTGTGTGTGTGTGTGTGTGTGTGTGTGTGTGTGTGTGTGTGTGTGTGTGTGTGTGTGTGTGTGTGTGTGTGTGTGGCAGTGAAACTTTGATCTCGTTTTGAGAGAACCCCAACCCCCTATGGAAGATTTCTTTGAAGATTTGGACTGTTCTCTTCTCTGCGAACCTTTTACCATCACAAACTTTCCTCGCTAAGCAAAATAAAAACTTTTAGCCCAAAAAATGGCCGAAAAGTGAGGGACTATGGCCTGCCCCCCCCCCCCCCCCCCCCGGTTCCTACGCCTATGAAGACAAACACAAATATTCGCCTTTGCATGAGGGTCGGAATAGCGTTAGTCACAACATAAGGTGCGTCAGTTATGCATACATCGGTATAATTTGTTGTCTGACGAATTTGAGTGCCTTAATCAACATTCGATGACCTTGAATCAGGAATAAGTCACTAGAGATTACAGCCAAAATTGGCGTTAACGGTTTACGGCCGTTAGGCTTTATGATGTATGTTTATCGGCTTGTTTTCGTCCGCACATGTGCAAACCTTCCGCATGTAGTGTTTCCAAAATTGCTGGTCTTGATCAGACTTGGCGCTGTTTTCTGCTCCAGATCGCACACTCGGGCCGTCTGTGGTGTTCGCCACCACGCTGTACCAGCCGCCCGTGACCAGCCAGCGCAGGGAGTTCGGACGCGGCCTGTTCGACAAAATCACCAACGTGCTGCCGATCCGACGGCCCACCATCACCATAACACGCGCCCCGGTGCACGGTCAGCTCGCCAGCGTTTTCAGTCGCGTCGTGTTGCCGAGCAGGACCAAGAGTGCGACGACTGACCGGACCAGGTTGGGCTTTGTCAACCCAGTTAAATTAGTCAAGGACGCTATCCGACATAAGCAGGACAAATTTACCAAGTTCTTTCCCCCAACTACAACGCCAAGACCATTCACTATACCGACGCCGCGTTCTTCTACAACTCAACACACAACTCCACGCACAACTCCACGCACAACTCCACGCACAACTCCACGCACAACTCCACGCACACCTCCATTCACCTTGCCCCCGTGGGTAACGGCTCGAACAACAACTACAACGACCCCAACAACGACCCCGACAACGACCCCGACAACGACCCCGACAACGACCCCGACAACGACCCCGACAACGACCCTGACAACGACCCTGACAACGACCCCGACAACGACCCCAACAACGACTACAACTCCGACAACGACCACAACTCCGACAACGACCACAACTCCGACAACGACCACAACTCCGACAACGACCACATATCCGACAACGACCACATATCCGACGACGACCACAACTCCCACAACGACCACAACTCCGACAACGACCACAACTCCGACAACGACCACAACTCCGACAACGACCACATATCCGACAACGACCACATATCCGACGACGACCACATATCCGACGACGACCACAACTCCGACAACGACCACAACTCCGACAACGACCACAACTCCGACAACCACATATCCGACAACCACAACTCCGACAACGACCACAACTCCGACAACGACCACAACTCCGACAACTCCGACAACGACCACAACTCCGACAACGACCACAACTCCGACAACGACCACAACTCCGACAACGACCACATATCCGACAACGACCACATATCCGACGACGACCACATATCCGACGACGACCACAACTCCGACAACCACATATCCGACAACCACAACTCCGACAACGACCACAACTCCGACAACGACCACAACTCCGACAACGACCACAACTCCGACAACGACCACATATCCGACAACTCCGACGACGACCACAACACGGACGACGACCACACCGATGACGACCACACCGCTAATTACGATTACAACTACTACGCCGCGACCCACCCCTCCAACACCACCCTCTCATACGTGTCCCCAACAGTATGTCCTGGTGACCTCCACTCGGTTCTCGCTGGCCACCCTCACAGAGCAGCTACACTCCATCCAGCGGACAGAGACCACTGTGTATGTGACCGAGACCCGCCTGACACTGGCCCCCACCACAGTCCGGCAGACTGTCACGCGACACCCGCTGGGCACCCTCTACCGGACCCAAGAGATGTGTCCAGTCACCAAATACAAGGCGAGTGACTGAAATTCCATAGCGAGTTTAATAAGATTTTCGGTTATAATATGCAATGTTTTCGATGCATGCTTACCGCGCCTTTTGGTGTTTTTCTTACCTCGTCTCTCCGGCAGGTGCGCACGACTGTTTGATAATGACTGTGTTTGTGCTGATGCTGATGATTATCTTCGGCAGGTGCGCACGACTGTTTGATAATGGCTGTGTTTGTGCTGATGCTGATGATGATTCTCTCCGGCAGGTGCGCACGACTGTTTGATAATGACGGTGTTTGTGCTGATGCCGATGATGCTTCTCTCCGGCAGGTGCGCACGACTGTTTGATAATGACTGTTTGTGCTGATGCTGATGATGCTTCTCTCCGGCAAGTGCGCACGACTGTTTGATAATGGCTGTGTTTGTGCTGATGCTGATGATGCTTCTCTCCGGCAGGTGCGCACGACTGTTTGATAATGGCTGTGTTTGTGCTGATGCTGATGATGCTTCTCTCCGGCAGGTGCGCACGACTGTTTGATAATGACTGTGTTTGTGCTGATGCTGATGATGATTCTCTCCGGCAGGTGCGCACGGCTGTTTGATAATGGCTGTGTTTGTGCTGATGATTCTCTCTGGCAGGTGCGCACGACTGTTTGATAATGGCTGTGTTTGTGCTGATGCTGATGATGATTCTCTCTGGCAGGTGCACACGACTGTTTGATAATGGCTGTGTTTGTGCTGATGCTGATGATGATTCTCTCTGGCAGGTGCACACGACTGTTTGATAATGACTGTGTTTGTGCTGATGCTGATGATTCTCTCCGGCAGGTGCACACGACTGTTTGATAATGGCTGTGTTTGTGCTGATGATGATTCTCTCTGGCAGGTGCACACGACTGTTTGATAATGGCTGTGTTTGTGCTGATGCTGCTGATGATTCTCTACGGCAGGTGCACACGACTGTTTGATAATGGCTGTGTTTGTGCTGATGCTGATGATGATTCTCTCCGGCAGGTGCCCACGACTGTTTGATAATGGCTGTGTTTGTGCTGATGCTGATGATGATTCTCTCCGGCAGGTGCACACGACTGTTTGATAATGGCTGTGTTTGTGCTGATGCTGATGATGATTCTCTCCGGCAGGTGCACACGACTGTTTGATAATGGCTGTGTTTGTGCTGATGCTGATGATGATTCTCTCCGGCAGGTGCGCACGACTGTTTGATAATGGCTGTGTTTGTGCTGATGCTGATGATGATTCTCTCCGGCAGGTGCGCACGACTGTTTGATAATAGCTGTGTTTGTGCTGATGCTGATGATGATTCTCTCCGGCAGGTGCGCACGACTGTTTGATACTGGCTGTGTCTGTGCTGATGCTGATGATTATCTCCGGCAGGTGCGCACGACTGTTTGATAATGGCTGTGTTTGTGCTGATGCTGATGATGCTTCTCTCCGGCAGGTGCGCACGACTGTTTGGTAATGACTGTGTTTGTGCTGATGCTGATGATGATTCTCTCCGGCAGGTGCGCACAGCTGTTTGATAATGGCTGTGTTTGTGCTGATGATTCTCTCTGGCAGGTGCGCACGACTGTTTGATAATGGCTGTGTTTGTGCTGATGCTGATGATGATTCTCTCTGGCAGGTGCACACGACTGTTTGATAATGGCTGTGTTTGTGCTGATGCTGATGATGATTCTCTCTGGCAGGTGCACACGACTGTTCGATAATGGCTGTGTTTGTGCTGATGCTGATGATTCTCTCCGGCAGGTGCACACGACTGTTTGATAATGGCTGTGTTTGTGCTGATGATGATTCTCTCTGGCAGGTGCACACGACTGTTTGATAATGGCTGTGTTTGTGCTGATGCTGATGATGATTCTCTCCGGCAGGTGCGCACGACTGTTTGATAATGGCTGTGTTTGTGCTGATGCTGATGATGATTCTCTCCGGCAGGTGCACACGACTGTTTGATAATGGCTGTGTTTGTGGTGATGCTGATGATGATTCTCTCCGGCAGATTCGCACGCACACGCTGCTGCAGACCCGGTACCGCACGGCGACCGAACACGTGTCTGTGACTAACACGGTCAACCACTACATCACCCAGACGGTCACGCTGCCGCAGCCCACCACGCTGACGGTGCGCCGCACCTCACTGCGCGCCCTGCACGCGGCCGGCATCCGCTACAGCACCGTCACCCGGCGGAGCACGCTGACCCGCACCGTGGTGCGCACGAGCACGGCGCACGTGCAGAGCACGGCCGTGGTGACGGCACGCCGCACACACCGCACCACCGTGACTCGGGACGTACCCAGCACCCTGCCGCCGTACATCGTGACACATACACTAACACAGTGCACCTAAGGCGTTTAGCTCGTGTTCCAGGGAGAACTTCAGCTTTGGAGGCGGCTCCCCTGACGGTATCGGTTCAGGTGGCGCCGGTAACGTTAAGCTGCGAATGGGCATGGTGCCCATGCCTTATTGCGGTATCCCTGCCTCTGGTGGGTACTAGGAGGAGCGCAGTGGCTAGCAAGTGCATAGAATAACTGGCAGCTGACATCTGGATAAGTGTTGAATGCGTTCGCCGAAAAAAATGAAGTTTGATGCGCACTGCGTTTGTCGTATTTTCCAGGCGATCCTATACATATCGGTGGCAGGCAGCAGAAGAGGGAAAGAGTGATACTGTTGATCGACTATGGAGACAGTAGGCGATTTAGTTTGCTTGTGGAGTTTGTGTGTGGTATAAATGAGCGTGTATTGTGCATTGTTACAGCAAGCTTGCATCAAGCTACAGCAAATATACAGAGCATGTATTTGCAATGATGTATAGTTTGCAGACTCTACTGATCGTCGAGGTTCATCTTTTTGCAGCATGTGTACGTGTAGCAATGGAATCGCTCATGAGTGTATTTGCAAATGTACGTACAGGGTTACACTAAATATACAACCAGTGGCGTACCCAGGATTCACTCCAGGAGGGGGCCAATTTTTGATCGGGGGCGTAAGGTACCCCTACCAAAAAACAACTCTACGGATTTGGCCCACTATATTTTTCAGTGGCATATTTTGAATTTTTTTCTTCTTAAAAACAAACAAAAAACATTCGTTTTTCCTCGAAATAGGGCCCCTCGGGCCCTACTCCCAAAGGGGCACATACGGCCAAGGGGGCACTTACGGAATTGAGGGGGTGGGGGGAATTGTCCCGTTTGCCCCCCCCCCCTTTGGGTACGCCTATGTATAAAACTGAAGAGTTTGCAATGTTTGAAAGACGATCATATCACCAGAGCCTTTCATCGTGAAAAGTAACAAATGTATGTGACCGTGATACTCTGAGAGATTTATTTGCGTACTCTACAGATCAAATGGTTCATAATCGACTGTCATAATTCCGTATTGTCGAATTTGGCCTCTGGTGTCTTTGTATCGAGTCTAAAGGGTGCAATGAATTGGTATTTAAGTCAAACCCGTGGACCAGAGAGCCACTTGCCTGCTCTGCCACCTCTGACCGAAAATATCCTACTGAAAATATGTCCGTTAATTTAGCCACAGCCACAGAGACGTTTTGAGCGTCGGTCACAGATTTCAACACCATTTTGTCCCAAGGTCGAATCGAACCTCTTTTTCCGAAAAATCAGGTCCATTTTTACCTTACAGGTCTCCGAGGTCAAATTGAATGTAAAAGGACGGGAACGCTGTAGCGCCAGAAGGTACTGCCCGATCGCGACAAAAGTGGCCTGAAACGATTCACCGTGCCCATTTCCAAGATGACGAGCATTCTTAGAGTTATGGCGCTTGACCTTCAAGGTCAAGCTCGTGACCTTCAAGGTAAAATCCATGGTAAACGGACTGTAGCGCTAAAAGTTACCGTCCAATCCCGACACAAATAGTCTCAAACGATGCCCCGTGCGCCCGGTTCTTTAACTCTGGACGCTACAGCGTTTCCGGTCCTTTGACTTTGAATTTGACCTTGAATTACTGATCTAATACTAATTACTAAACACGGTGCACAACTCTGAAAATTATTGTGATCCTGGAAATGGGTACGGGGAATCGTTTGAGACAATCGTTGTGTCGATCGGATGGTAACTTTGGGCGCTACAGCGTTCCCCGTCTTTTGACCTTGAATTGTACCTTGAAGGAGACCTGTAAGGTACAAATGGACCTGATTTTTGGAAACAAAATATTCGATTTGACCTTGGAACAAAATGGCGTATAAAATCGGTGACCGACGCTGAAAACGTTTCTATGTCTGTGGCTAACTTCACGGATATACTGTAAATGGATTGTTTAGTGTTTAAAAAATGACACTTCATTTCAATGCTCTACATGTATGCGATTTTGCACGTCGAATGGTTGCTTACCTTTTGGAAGTTGTGAACATAATAAACCATATCTACAAAACTAGAGGCATTTCGATTATAATATAACACACTTTTCCGCGAGATATTACGGTGCAAGCCCTGGTTTCAGTTAATGGCTGTGTGAAGGGGGGGGGGGGGGGGGGGGGAGAGCGGATTCCGCCCCCCTCATGTGGGGTTTCCAGGAAGTATGCAATGCTTGGCGGGAAGCCAATAGAGCGATGTAAGGGGCACTTATAGCTATCAAGATGTAAAAGATAGCTTCTCCTTCTATTATTTGCATAATTTATTACATATAGAGTTGCAGGGGCGTGTTCAGGCACATGCAAAGGGGGTGACTTGCATGGTGATGACGATATGCTAGCGATTACAGCGCAATAGATGGTTAGTTTATAATGATATATGCACATATGAGGCCAGTAGATTAAATTAAGTCATTTTTTGCAGAGGCGCGCTCAGGAATGGAAGAAAGGGGGTCATATTATTGCAAGGAAACTAAGATGCATGGGCCTACAATGACATAACATACTGCAGTTTTCGGATTAAACATGCACCACAGGGTACTCTACGAACGATTATAGGATAATAGGCGAGTCCAGGTAGGGTAAAGGGGAAGGGGGGTAAGCAATGTGAATTGAAGTTGTAGGTGAAATAGTCACTGTTGACTAGTTAGTATCATTATAGCGGATACTATACCTATCAAAGGGTCTTGCGCCTCCCCAGATTGGATCCTGGATACGCCTATGGTGAAGTAAAACATGCAAAAAGGAACTATCTACGATCAGTAACTTATTTATAGTGCTGGGTAGCAACTTGCCTGCGGTTACTATTTTGTTCCTATTTTACCTCCCTTTTTCACTGACCTGGTACCGCCTATGGCAAGAAATATGTTTAATAACTGTTTTCTCTAATGCAACAATAACACACCATTTCATTTATAAAAAAACACATCAAGAAATGGTTTTATTACGCATTTACTTCACCCCCATATGGAGTGACCAGCACACGCCTATGATTTTTGAATTTTAAAAAGTCATCACCACTTATTAATTTCCAATTCATTTTCTATCGATCCCCATTAGTTGCGTTAAAATCGGTTGATAAACATGACAGCTGTGTTGGATCACAAATACCTCTAAAATTTGTAGTTTCCCCCCCCCCTGTTGCTCTCCTATAAAAAAGTAGTTTTTTTAAAAGAAATGTAGATCGTGTTGAGGGGAATAATATTCCTTTTGATTTGTGCAAATCGGACGGGCAGATCTCGAGATCTCCGGGTGGGGGGCGGAATCCGCCCCCCCTCTTGTTACAAATAGGGGTAGCCAGGAGCCTGTTACAAATAGGGTTAACCCGCGAGTTACTGGGGGGGGGGCTATTTTTTGCCCCCCCCCCCCCTCCCGTTATTTTTCAATAACTCCTAAACAAACACCAGTATCGTCACCAAACTTGCAGTACCTTCTCTCACATCAATTGTACACATGTTGGCAGAAGGAAAAATATGAGGCTATGATAGGTCAACCGGGAATGACGTCAGAGTGAGTTATTCGGTTTTTGTTGCAAAATAATTATTTGCGGAAAACGCTGTCAAAGGTATGATATTTGAGATAAACTAAATTGTTTTAAATAAAATTACTGACAATAGACCGGGCTATCAAACTGCTATCTCGGATGTTCGAGATTTTGTGAAATTCAAAATTTTGAGAAATCCAAATACATTTTTTTGTACAAAATTTTCAAGAAAAAAATCAGAGTTATCCAAAAACCGGAATATGTGTGATTGAGACGTATGCGGTGAATATGTGTACCAAATTTCAAGTCGATATCTTTACAAATGACCGAGTTATGACTTTTAAATGACAAAAATCGGCCACTTCTCACAAGCATTACTATACATAAAAACGCATTTCCATTTTTGCTTTTTACTTCTATTTATATGGAACAAGCAATGTTCTAAGGTCATTTTTCGCGTTCTAGACGAAAAAAAAACATAAACGTGTGTTACAACGCCTAATGACCGTAATCTGCAGTTTTACCTCGTGACCTCGGATGACCTTGACCTGACCCAAGGTCATAAACAGCTTAGAAAGGTACTTAGAAGTGTCAGACACACGAATCATACCGATTTATCGACAGCTTATGCGTTTAATATCGCAATTTTGCGCGACAATTCCATCCATCGAGACCTTTTGACACGGTCAAACACTTTGTACTTGATCTGACCTGTGACGTCATCGGTGACCCCGAGGTCAACAATATTATGTTTCCCTCAATAAATTTCCCAGGGCTATCGAATGCCGTTTGCATTTTTACATTCGGTCCAGTGGTTCCGGAGATCAGAGGGGGGGGGGCTAAAAATAGCCCCCCCCCAGTAAGTCGCGTTAAGAAATATACCCCAGTAACTCGCGGGTTAACGAAGACATTATAGTCATAAGCTATTGCAGATTTTCAGCTTCGTTTATTTATTGTTGTGTATTTTTTTTTCTGCGGGAAATATTTAATGTTGAAGTTTGACAATATATTTCTGATTAATTATTAATATATAAAATGGACAGTATTTCATTTTTGGAGCTTTGATTGTCTATATAAGGTTAGCCCTGTATACATGAGATTGTGACACATCTGCTCGGGTAATTTTCTCCGAAGGTATCACTGGTAGAGTGTTCAAGACAGATATCTTTTTGTAGGTGAATTTATCGTCGAAATGGTGAGTTCACACGGTAACACGCTGAATGTGTGCACGATATAAGCTGAAGTATTCTCCCTCCTACTGACCGATCGGCTAAAACTGGGCCGAGGGTATCAGGTGCAGGCGGGACGCTTCAATGTCGACCATTTGCCGCCGTTAGGTGGCCGGTGACCCCGCGGTGACCTCTGGTGGCCGGTGGCAGTCCAGCTGTGACCCGTGGTCAGTCGATCGGGGGCGGTGGCTGCTTGCAGTGGTGAGGCAGGATAGAAGGTGAGTTATGTCGCGCTGTAGCTGTTCCATTTGATGCATGCGTTGTTTTTTGCACAAATGTATTTAGTTGTTATAAGAAGAGGCATCGTGTTTTTAGATAGTTGGTTCTGGAAAAATGAATTGATTATCAGATATTTTCTCATACGGAGTAGGGTAGAAAACCGTAATTACGGACACGTCATAACACCGAACTTGTCTTGCTATTCGCGATGTAGACGATACCGACGCACTAAAGAACGCCAATAGCATGTACCAATAGCATGTAGTACGGTGTTTTGACGTATCTGCGTCACGGTCGTTTAGCCTATATGTTTGACAAAAATATTCGCGGCAATGTCGATTTCTTATTCAGATCAAAATACCCCAATGCCACTCGCCAAAAGCTAGCATGTTTGTAATCAAAAGAGTTCCTTTATCTCTGCTTGGAACGATTATTTGTACGTTGTTTTTTAGAACCTTTCCTTTTTACCTGTGGCATTCTGTAAATTTAGGTGTTTACGTGATGGTGACCTCGCATGACCTCATAACTCCATAGGGGTCACTGAACAAAACTTACACTTGGATCATCAAGAACATCCCATAATAACATGATCCAGAAGTAATTGGACTAATATCATGCATATCCTTGAAATAGGAAGCATTTGTATATTTCTCCATTGACTTATTATGGGAGGTTACGAAATTGGCCTGACCTTAGGTCACCGATATCAAAATTCCGAGATAAACGAATTGTAGGTACTGATGCCCTCATGACATCCTGTAAGTTTTAAACTGATCGGTGAGAAACTCTGGCTTTGGCACAACTGCAAACATTTTTTGGAGGTGGGGTCACTTGACCTGGACCTGGGGGGGAGGGCGGGCGGAAATCAACCCCCTGCAGTGCGCGGGTTAAAATCGTTCCCGGGCCCCTTTGCGCACGTGTGCACGTGCAGAATATTTTTCTTAGGTGGAATAGGAGGGTGCAGGCCCTTTGAATGATGTGACAACCTATTCCACTCTGTGATTAAGATCACGTGACAATTCAATATTTCGCCGATAGAGGCGTCTGTGGGTCCTGGAAATACCATTTGATCTCATACCTATTTCCAGACCGATAATATTATACAAATAGCTAAAAGTGTCTGCCAGAGATAAACAAGTTCAACTTTTCCAAATAACGCGAACAATTTCAACACATTGTATATTGTATAATCAAGCCAGGTCATTTGGGAAATCAACCTCAGGTCACGTGACCTTGAGGACATGGAGTGACCTGCTGGTGTCATGCGCTGCATTCGCGCATGATCGCGCTGCATTCATCATTGAATGCAGCGCGACGAGACAAATATATTGCCGTTGGGTTAAGCTCCCTAGCACAAATGTGTGCAAAGTTATTACCAAAGACGTGCTGGTGAGTGCCGAGTGGTGACCATGATTTTTCCCAATACAAAAATATAAATACAATATTTAGAGGAAAACGCTAGTTCCAATTTTGTTACCATCGAAGGCGATTCTGGCATGAACAAAATTCTGAATTTGTAATGGCCACAATATAAAATCACGTGATCTGACCTGAGATCACATGTATAAATTTGAAAAAAATCACATTTTCTAGGACAAAAACTATTTTATTGTATTCATATATTGTTCCTGACGGTTCTGATGATATATAGGTTTATATGACTCGCATGATTTAGATGGGAGATATTGCCCTCTGAGAATGAGAGTTTTGCATGACATTATAAAGTTGCGCAAGGCTGTAACTCTAACACCGTTCGATGGACGGAGCTGAAAATTTCGCAATGTGAATCTACGGCCCAGATAACCCTCTCCCCCCGACACGTAGTTTTGTCGAAATATGAGATGTATGGTGTTATGGCTTGGTCGATCTGTCATGGAATGCCAGAGGTGCTAATGCAGCATCCTTCAGGTTGATAACACCAGAAACAATGCAATGTTTATTTGATAATTGTCGGATTGATTAACAAGAGCGATAATTTCTAATAAAGCCAATTCTATGCATTTTACCACAAAACCTTTTTTAAGTTTTATTCGCAATCAATGACAACATTCAAAGCAAGTTCCTACACAAACAGACGTTTCGACAAACGGTGTCTTCGTCAGTGTAAATTATCAATTTTTTAAATTCTAAAGACATTAGACATTAGACACAGACATCAATACAAAGTCAAGCAATTACAATCGGCTTCAGGCAAACTAAGAGAAACATTACTTGCGTATTTATCTAAAATTATAGTTATAACACGTTCCTAGTTTTGACACGTCCCTTCCATTTTAACATATAAAACTGAACCACAATGCACAGCAACAGGGCGACAGTGTTCATTTTAGGGCGGCGATGGGCGGCGATGTACCTTTTCAGGGCGGCATAATGCGTTGTGAGGGCGGCAAGATGTCTTCTGAGGGTACCATGGTGCCTTTCAAGAGTGCTACGACGCTGTCGGTAGACACAAGGACGCGCTGGCGGCCTCCCGAGAACGCTACGGCGCCTTCGGCGCCGGCAAATCCTTTGCAAGAACGTGTCGGCGTCGCGGTGTCGCGGTGCCCGAGGGCGCCGTTTTCTAAGGCAGGGAGCTTCAGCCCCTACGGCTCCCCGGTGGATCCGGCACTGCCATTCAATCAATTATGTTATTGATATGTTTCGTCTCACGTGAGGGGTCAGCATGGTGCGTGGCACGTGCCGCATCAGGGATGTCAGAAAACGTTATCCTGCTATAGCTGAAAAATGGCTGAATCGATTAAGCTGAAATTTGGTGTGTGGTTTGAGACCACACTACTGTAGACAATGTCACGCAAGTCAAACTCAGGGTCACACCGCACGTTCGCACGTGCACATCCCTGTTCCATAACTCAAACGGCTGGAACGATTAAGCTGACATTTGGTGTGTGATTTGAGACCACACTGCTGGTAATGTCGCGCAAGTCAAACTTGGGGTCACACTGCACATGCGCACGTGCACACCCCTGTTCCGTAACTCAGAAACGATCGGGTTTCTACGGGCTCGCTCGTCCTTCGCTGATTAACCCTCGCCCGGGTAAGGGGGGGGGGGGGCTGGATGCCACCCCTCTGTTTTTATGTAATTACTTGCGTAGTTTCTAACTGATTGCGATGAAACTTTCAGTATCCTACTTTTGAGAAATTGGACACATAATCCAAAAAAGAAAATAATTTCTAACCCACATGACCCGTGACCTATGACCTGTTTCTCAAGGTCATGTCAGCCGCAACTGGCGTCCCGAAGATCGATGCTTGTAACTTGTACAGTTTCCGAGTGTTTGTTGTTCAGGAACATATGCAAAGGTGTTTCCAGGTGACAATGGTGGTTTCCACTGAAATTGTGACCTCGATTGACTTTTTCAGAGGTCAACTGAGGTCATTGACCTCCAATGACCTCTGATTACTTTTTTGGGCTTCTTGCGGTTTCTAGGACAATTTGTGACGCCGATTTCAAATTTGGGATCCATTTTAGATAATTGTATGTTGCACTTGGGTCATGCACATCGAAGCAAGGTCAAGTCCGGTCAACCGAGGTCACTGACCTCAGATGACCTGACATTTTTTTGTGTGCAGTTTTTAGGACATTTTGTGACGCTGATTACGAATTTGGCACATAGTAATCATTATGGTGTGCTCATTCACGATTCTAGCTCGATAAAATTCAATTTATACACATTTTCAATTTTTATGACTTTTGGGTCATTGACATGCACTTGGAGGTCACTTCTGTAACTTGGAGGTCACACTGTAACCCACTACCTTAAAATCGGATATCCGCGGTTTCCTCTCGTCACACGCAACACGCTCGTCTTTGTCCCGAAGCTCTAGCTCAATTAGGGGCGAAACGCTAGGGGGTCGGTATCAACCCCCTACCCGAACACGTAGTGATTTTGCCCTACCCGGGCGAGGGTTAAGGCTCTTACTAGTGTTATGTTTCGTTCACAGGATTCTAAGTTTCCGGAGGAAGTCGTCGTGATGCCGCTTCTTGTGATTCTGCTAGGCGTATTGAGCCTCGGCTTCACCGATGGACAGACGGGCGGCGGACGGCAGCGCTCTGTCGGGGATCAGTCCGGTCCCGGGCCAGCCGCAGAGTTCGCGACAACCATGATACTGGGCCGCACCAACAGTGGCAAGACTCCCAGGGCACGACCAAATCCCGTAGCAGACATTCTCGGACATATTAACGAGCTAACGCCCATCATCAAGGAAGCTCATTTTCGGCCAACATTTACAGGAGGTATTCTCCGAAGTACTATCAGAAAGCTGAAGCCAAACATTTTCAGGCTGACACCTATTATTCTACCTACACTTCTCCCAGGAGGCATTCTGAAGAGAGTTGTCGGTAGCCTGAAGCTCAGCGTTGTCAGGACGACACCCAACATCCGCCCAACAGTGGCCGGTGGTCTTCTTCAAAGTGTTGCAATGGGGTTAAAACCCTCCATTTTGAGACCAAACAAGGTGTTCAGCACAGTTGGAAACGTTCTGAAGAACTTTGTGAACAAAGTGAAGAAAATCAAGAACCACAAAAAAAGCAAGGGACCACCAATCACGGAGCCACCGATCACGGAGCCACCGATCACGGAGCCACCGATCACGGAGCCACCGATCACGGAGCCACCGATCACGGAGCCACCGATCACGGAACCACCGATCACGGAACCACCGATCACGGAACCACCGATCACGGAACCACCGATCACGGAACCACCGATCACGGAATCACCGATCACGGAACCACCGATCACGGAACCACCGATCACGGAACCACCGATCACTGAACCACCGATCACAGAACCACCGATCACGGAACCACCGATCACGGAACCACCGATCACGGAACCACCGATCACGGAACCACCGATCACGGAACCACCGATCACTGAACCACCGATCACTGAACCACCGATCACGGAACCACCGATCACGGAACCACCGATCACGGAACCACCGATCACGGAACCACCGATCACGGAACCACCGATCACGGAACCACCGATCACGGAACCACCGATCACGGAACCACCGATCACGGAACCACCGATCACGGAACCACCGATCACGGAACCACCGATCACGGAACCACCGATTACGGAACCACCGCGACCCACCCCTCCAACACCACCCTCTCATACGTGTCCCCCACAGTATTTCCTGGTGACCTCCACTCGGTTCTCGCTGGCCACCCTCACAGAGCAGCTACACTCCATCCAGCGGACAGAGACCACTGTGTATGTGACCGAGACCCGCCTGACACTGGCCCCCACCACAGTCCGGCAGACTGTCACGCGGCATCCGCTGGGCACCCTCTACCGGACAGCCGAAGATTGTCCACTCACACAGTTCCTGGTGAGTAGAGCTAAGTCAGGTTCGATTGAGAATGCTGTTTTGTTTCACGTTGTGGCGATATGACAATGTGTAGTGCAACCGATCAACAGGCAAACATTTCCGCGGTCTCGCCACGTTCTTCAGTGAAAAGGACACTGACAAGGCGGCGATTCCAAGCAGAACCGTTAGTTCCCTTACTGTGGCACACTACTTCGTGTAAGAGCTGTCTTGAATAGCAGACATGTGTTGAGATTTGTTTAGTAAACCGCGTTTGCGTTATTTAAACAGAATGGTTGTAGTGAATACTTAATGTTAATTTAAGTTCAACAGTTCTTAACCTCACGTCCTGGTTATGTCAATTGATTTTATACGGCAATAACAAATGGTAGAAATAATGTTTACGGTTCGTAATTTTAAGGAACACTTAATTGAGCATGCTCTCCGTAATAGTTGATACCTTCCTCTTAACATGCCGTTTAATTTGCGTCGTTCAATGCAAATGATAATGACGGTGTTTGTGCTGATGCTGATGATGATTCTCTCCGGCAGGTGCGCACGACTGTTTGATAATGGCTGTGTTTGTGCTGATGCTGATGATGATTCTCTCCGGCAGGTGCGCACGACTGTTTGATAATGGCTGTTTGTGCTGATGCTGATGATGATTCTCTCCGGCAGGTGCGCACGACTGTTTGATAATGGCTGTTTGTGCTGATGCTGATGATGATTCTCTCCGGCAGGTGCGCACGACTGTTTGATAATGGCTGTGTTTGTGCTGATGATGATGATTCTCTCCGGCAGGTGCGCACGACTGTTTGATAATGGCTGTGTTTGTGCTGATGCTGATGATGATTCTCTCCGGCAGGTGCGCACGACTGTTTGATAATGGCTGTGTTTGTGCTGATGCTGATGATGATTCTCTCCGGCAGGTGCGCACGACTGTTTGATAATGGCTGTTTGTGCTGATGCTGATGATGATTCTCTCCGGCAGGTGCGCACGACTGTTTGATAATGGCTGTGTTTGTGCTGATGCTGATGATGATTCTCTCCGGCAGGTGCGCACGACTGTTTGATAATGGCTGTTTGTGCTGATGCTGATGATGATTCTCTCCGGCAGGTGCGCACGACTGTTTGATAATGGCTGTTTGTGCTGATGCTGATGATGATTCTCTCCGGCAGGTGCGCACGACTGTTTGATAATGGCTGTTTGTGCTGATGCTGATGATGATTCTCTCCGTCAGGTGCGCACGACTGTTTGATAATGGCTGTTTGTGCTGATGCTGATGATGATTCTCTCCGGCAGGTGCGCACGACTGTTTGATAATGGCTGTTTGTGCTGATGCTGATGATGATTCTCTCCGGCAGGTGCGCACGACTGTTTGATAATGGCTGTGTTTGTGCTGATGCTGATGATGATTCTCTCGGGCAGGTGCGCACGCTCACGCTTCTGCAGACCCGGTACCGCACGGCGACCGAACACGTGTCTGTGACGGACACGGTCAACCACTACATCACCCAGACGGTCACGCTACCGCGGCCCACCACGCTGACTGTGCGCCGCACCTCACTGCGCGCCCTGCACGCGGCCGGCATCCGCTACAGCACCGTCACCCGGCGGAGCACGCTGACCCGCACCGTGGTGCGCACGAACACGGTGCACGTGCAGAGCACGGCCGTGGTGACGGCACGCCGCACGCACCGCACCACCGTGACGCGGGACGTACCCAGCACCCTGCCGCCGTACACCGTGACGAGAACCTTTATATACTGCCCTCCCGAATACTGAGGTAAACATCAACTAGCAAGGGCTCCTGCATCAGCTCGGGGATCGGCTTCGGCATTGCAAACAGTGATGGTGCAGACTTGCATTGCTATTGAGTTGCAAGCTTTTGAGTGGTGGTAAAGCCGGTGTGATGTGTTGTCTGGTTCAGTCGACAGTTAGAGTTCCGCTCAATATATGGTAAACTGGAAATATCGAGTTCAAGGGATATTATAGCCGAATGGGCAGAGCGCTTGGGTCGGACCCGTGCTCTGATTGGTTCGAATGAAGCACCGGTTCGCGGCCCGGTATCATTATGACCCCGGTATCATTATGACCCCGGTATCATAATACCCCCGAAGTGCTGAATACCACTCTACCTACTCGTCACAACCAAATAAGCCGGTTGAGAGGCCATTCTTATGAGAAAAAAATCGAGCCGCTGGCTCTATTTTTGTTTTAAAGAATGGCCTCGACTGGAAAGTTATGTTTGGGCAGTGTGTAAAATACCTGCATATTATTTGACTTTGCTGCTGCATTTCCGAGGCGCTGTTTCGACGCTAAACATCTCCAGCGCCGGGTCCTGAGGCCATTCTTTAAAAAAAATCGAGCCACGACTCGTATTTTTGTTATTTATAAGAATGGCCTCTGACCTCGATGTTGTGATCTGGCTTGTGCGGTAATTCGGTTGGACTTCTTGGATGGCCTTGTGGGTTCAAAGTCCTATTCTACGCAAAGTTTCTGGTTTGAACCTTGCCCCCTGCCTTTTACGCCGCGCGACATCTCTGTACAGTTATCAGCCTTACAACCTTACATGACCGCAGCCGCTGCCACCAACCGCAGGTCATCCCAATCAGGGGTGACAATTTAGCACGAGTCAAATCGCAAAACCTCGTCAACTCCAACCTTCCCACTTCGCTGGGATAGAACTGCTATACATAACTCTTCTCTCTATAACTGCTATTTAATAATCGTTCGACTGCAGGTAACTGCGTAACTGTAGATAGTTGTTCTTTTATCTTGATTTGTTTTTATTTCGTTGCGTGTATATTATTACCGTGCGGACGCGAGGTCTTCCGTCAACTAGGGGGGGGGGGGGGGGGGGGTATACGTAACGAATATGCGTTTTTGTATTATAAATTTAGTCCGAATGTTTTGTATGGATGGATTTCCGAGGTCAGGACCCACGTCAAGCAGAGCTTGTTGCGCATGTCCTGACCTCACCAACCGATTGCGCAATTCCTGTTGGCCGGCAGAATTTAGAGACGAAAGTTTTACGTGCCCGACATACCTGATCACGGTCCGCTCACTGACATCACCTGACCTTGAGTGCGACCGCTGCCACCGGCCGCAAGCCATGCCAGTCGGGAGCAAATAGCCAGCGCCGAAGCGACTCGAACCCGGGCTGCCACTACCGGGATATGTCAGAACTCCAGCGCTCTCCCACTGAGCTACATGGGGCGGATAAATTATATGTATGACCGTAGCCATGGTTTTCGGAGGCTTATTTCTATTTCTTCGCAACTGCTCGGTCGATGTGACTAAAAGTTTGCACGCAGAAACGTTCGGGTCGTAACAATATCACCTTTTAAATTCCGCGTTGCCGGGTTTCGGAGCGGCGTGCGCCGACGCACAACCTTGTATTCCTTATGGTGGTGGTGACTGCGGCCACGACCGCCGCACTGTCGGGCCCTGCAGCCTGCCGGATTAAAACAATTGAAGATTCCCATTTTCCATTCAAACTGCACTGCCCGGAACCGAAATTCTCTGAATGTTTCGAATCTGGCATTGGTTTTTCCCGTTGACCTTTGCTAGCATATGAAAAACGCGACCGAAGCTGAAGTTTGTGAACGGAAGCGCCAGATCACCCGTTTCAGGCGAAATGCATGCACCGCATTTGGCTGGTTGTGCGTTCATTTTCCTTGACTAATTTTAACAAACCCGTTTTTTCACTTTTCATTTGATTTCATTGCAACTCTTAATGAACCAAGCAAAATCCCCCGAGTCTTGTATACCCCAAACGCCCTAAACGCCCCAATCACCCCAAACGCCCTAAACGCCCCAATCGCCCCAAACGCCCTAAACGCCCCAATCGCCCCCAAACGCAAAATTCTTCGTGAAAGCGGCTATTAGCGGTTTTCACGAAGGATTTTGCGTTTGGGGCGATTGGGGCATTTGGGGCGACTGGGGCGATTGGGGCGATTGGGGTAAATGGGTCTATAGCTTGTGAGAACACGGCCTTTTCCGGTGATTTTTGGTATCAGTCACAATTTTATGAATTAATGTATAAGTATATGCTCTTACAATGCAATATTTACCGTTAGTTTGCTTTGAATGTTCACATTCATGAGTAAATCTGGCAATTTTGGGTTGTGTTAGTTCCTTGTACAAAACATAATGAAAACGCCCCAAAAGAGGCTAAAAGGTATACTAGATAATCAGCTTTGATTATATAAAATACGCAATTGACAGTTAGTTAGGGCAAAACTGAAGATATTAATGGCAAAGAAATATAACATTATGATGAAGAACGCAATCAAATGTCAAAAGCATAGACAGACCTTAATTCAACGTCGCTCCGTCCCGCTGAGATCATCCAATTTAGAGCGGTAACTTCGTTGTTTTCCGAAAACCGGAACAATCCTTACGCATTTCGAATCACACCAAATGTTTTTGATTTGATTAATTTATTAATTGATGAATCTGACAAAAAGCTGAAAAGACCTCAGAAAAAGCACTTATAAACCCATGAAACATTCGGGCTTTCTGCAGCCACAGGTACTGAAAACTCAAAAATGGCTGCTCTAGGTCGAACAGACGCCATTGCTGGGCGCAGACCACGGCTCTGCGCATGCGCAACGTGATGTCAGGCGACCAGCCGGCTGGTCGCCATTGTGACCAGCCCGCCGGCGCCGGAGCCACGTGTGCAACGTGACGTCAGGCGACCGGCCGTCCCGTCGCCATGGTGACCAGGCGGTGGCGCCTGCGCAGAGCCAGAGCCAGCATTCTTGTCATCTTACAACAAATGATCAAAACGAAATCGTTAATTATCATTAAGCCTTGTTTTCAAAAGTGAATATGACTGAAAATATGAATGGACTAATTCATCTAGTTTTCATTGAAATGAGTTTGTATTCCTGAAAACCATGTCGTTGTAAAATATGACCATTTCCCAAACCAGCCACTTCTGGGATTCGAGCAAGATGGCGTCACACAAACATCCCAGCCGTCTGGCAACACCAGAGCTAGTTTAAGATGAAATTGTTATATTTAAGTAAACTATGGTGTTATCATTAAAATGGAATTTCCAGAAAAATGCATTAATTCATAAAGTTGCGATTGATACCAAAAATCACCTGGAAAAGCCGTGTTCTTACTAGTTATAGACCCATTTACCCCAAACGCCCCAATCGCCCCAAACGCAAAATCCTTCTTGAAAACGGATATTATGACGTCATTACCATGTGACCTCAGCAGTGGCGTACCCAGTATTTACTCCAGGAGGGGGCAATTTTTGCTCAGGAGGGCATAAAGTACCCCCACCAAAAAAAAACACCGGATTTGGCTCACTACATTTTTAAAAGAGCATATTTTCACCATTTTTCTCTTTAAAAAAAAAATTCGACCAAAGGGGGCACGTCCAGAACTTCAGGGGGAGGCAGTTTCCCCGTTTGCCTCCCCCCTTGTGTACGCCTATGGACCTGAGCTGACCTTAATTTGTTTTCTGTCAAAATGTGCCCAATTGATTCCTCTTCCAATATGCCGCAGCTAGTTCAGCTGGTATGCCTCAGCTAGTTCCACTACGGTTGACGACGTGGGCGTCATTAATTAATTCCGGCTAATCGGCAAAAGGCCCCACAGTACGCCGATCGCGCGCTCGGCCAGCCCCGGCTGACCAGTGACCCGCCCAGTCACGTGACCGCCTGCGGCCGGCGAATGACAGCGACCGGGTCGCCGTCCCCGGCGTGTCCTGTGTAACTCGAAGCAAAGCTATTTGACATTGGGAAAGAGCGCTTAAAAATAGCCCAATAGGTTCCAGACCCAATAATGGCGTTTTACTGGTTAATTATACCGCATTGAAACTGAATCTGGTATTATATTTACATTTAAACAACCGTTGCATTATCACGGGACTTTTGTCACTGCAATACTATTTTTGATTAGTGAGAAATCACGTGCACAAAATGTTGATATTTCTCACGTCAAATTTGGCATCAGAAAGGCAGTTTGTCACCGGGAACATTAACTTCTGAAACATGGATAGCCGTCTAGGAAACGAATATGTAGCGTTTTGGAGACACATCGTTTATGAAGAAAACATGTGAAACGGGCTTTCAATTTGCTGCAACTAATGGTGAGAACAAAGTGGGTCAAGCAATGAAAAGCTTCTCCTTGTTTCACGCCTTTGTCCGCACACGTGTAACGGCGCGACAAATTTAACATTATCCAGCAAAGCTCAGCCAACGGTCCATTTGTCCAGCCCATTGGGCACGATGCCAGGTTCGTAATTTGTCATCAGACCAGAGAATATTGAGCTAGACACGGTTACTGAAGGTATCACCATCGCGTTTAAGGTTAAACCAAGCGAGTATTTTCTTAAAATACTTACATCAACCGTTATCCCGCTTCTGTGAGCTTCAGGCGTTTTTATATTCGGTTTACAGTTATTAATTAATGCCCTGAAATAAATCGTCAAAATATGTGGACTTAAATGCACTGCAGATATAAGCGATGCTTATCCAATAGTATCTATATCATTTAGCACTGCACAACGAGTTAAATGGGTTTAAGGTGCTTACTGCTTTGACCACAACCATATTTCATCCCCCATTTGCATATTTTTTAAGTGACAAAACACCACTAAACAGGACGTGCCAGGGACGGCGGCCCAGCCGTCCTCCGCCGGCTGCAAGTGGTCACGTGACCGGGTGGGTCAGCCGGGGCCGGCCAAGCGCGAGGCCGGTTTGTGCGTCGGTGGTGCAAGCTGCTCCGAAACCCGGCAACGCAGAATTCCAAAAAAGTTTGATATGTTTCCGACCTGAACATTTTTGCGTGCAAATTTTTAGTCACATCGACCGAGCAGTTGGGAAGAAATAAGCCGCTGAAAACCATGGCTACCGTCGGACCGCTCATTCGTATAGTTTTCCCCCTATAGTTGACTGAAGACCTCGCGTCTGCGCAGTAATCAAACTCGTCATTCAGGTACTTACACCGAAGAATTCCAAACTTCCGTTGAACATCTCGGCAAGCTCATGCCGATTTGCGAAGAACCGTGCAAGATCAACGCATACCTACCTCGTTACAATGCAAATACTGGCATTGTGGTGTTCGCTGTTGTTAGCTAGTCCAAACGCCGTATGCCACGACACGTATCACGCACAAACATACCGAACTGGAGGCACGAGCTCGTTTCCCTCCTGGCAGCTCATTACTCTGGCCTGTCGGCATTGGGTGCGCAGTAAACACGGACAGACCTGGGCTGGCTGGCCAACACGGCTCTCTTCACCGGGCCTCTGACGTTCGACGTTCGCCGGAGTGGGAGGGAGGGAAACCATCTACCGGCGGGAGGGCCAGTTGACAGCTCAGGGCCTGACGGGTTGGAGGGGGAGGGGAGGGGGGGGGGGGGGGGGCACGCACAGCGCCTCAGGAGGTGAAGGAGATTCAGACCGTAACCCACCTGTCAGCGGCTCGTCAGGAGGCCCGGCGAGAACAGATAATGCTATCCTCCAAGGGCGTCGCCGTAGGGAGGGGGGGGGGGGGGGATTGTCCCAGTTTTGGAGACATAAATCCAATTTTGTTCAGTAATATTGCAGGTTTCAATATCATAAAAGCATTTGGAAAAAAGTATCAGTGCAATGGAAGAATAGAAGAGATCAGACGATATTTTTCTTTTCTTGAGGGAAGTTGACAGGAATTTAAATGCAATTTCGGTGGCAGAAAAAAAAACTGGTCATATTTTGGTGTTAATGTGCACTATTTGTTGTTTAGGCACACATTGTGGACACACCGGCAGATAGTTTTACGACATTAACGTTTTTGTGTGCAAGTTTTCAGTCACTTCGACCGAATAGCTGCAAAGAGATAAGCTTCTGAAAACGATGGCTACGGTCGGGCCGCTCATACGTATATTTTTCCCGTAGTTGACTGAAGACCTCGCTCCGCTCGGTAATCGAACTGTCTATGCCGGGTCCTGATCTAGGAAATATATCCATTCAAAAGCTTCGGACTAAATTTATAAAAATAAAATACGCAAGCCATTGCGTTCAAGTTTTGCAAACCGAGGTAGTTTTCGGATAACTACTTCATCCTTTAGTCATTACTCCAAGTACATGCATTACTTCATCCGCATCCGTTTCGGCCAGCCGCCCACAAACGACTACCCCGCATAACCAGCCAGCGACAGTCACCGGTTCCCGGGCGATCCGTCCTCCTGGTACAGTTACGGGCACACCGGGTCGACCAGCATGCAGAGCAATGAGATGCGCTGAGCTTATGAAGAAGATAGAAAAACACGCCAGTGACGTTGCCTTGTATCGCACCACCGACCTCCTAAATATATATAAAACCCCTGACCCTGACCCCCATGACCACCGAGCCAATTGTCTCCTGAAAGCAAAAAGCAAGTCCAATGGCAGCCGGGTGACTCATATAGGTTCATATAGGTTCCGATATTCAAGGTATATTAATAATCATTAGAATTGCAGTCTATTGTGATCATGGGTCGACTCAAAATTTTCCTACGATAGTGCAACCCTACATCCCCACTAACATGCCAAATTTCGTAGTTTTGACTGCAAGGTGCGCGGAGTTATTAAGCAATCGGATGACATCCGAATGTACAGACGGACAGGTGGCTGCAGTGTTAGATTTCTTGTTTCATGACCTGGCCCGGAGATACAAAATCCATAGGTGGAAAGTACAATTTTATTGTTGAAAAATTAAGATAATTAAGACTTAAGAAGATTATTAGATTATTTATAAAATTCTGGTTTTTAATATATATATATTAAATCGTGATAAAAATATATTTTATTTGAACTACAATGTCGGTAAGATCAGGTGAAAAGACAGCACATTTCCAGACAAAAAATGAAGAGAGCAAATTATTTGGACCCAAAAAGTCCAGAAAATGGCAAAAATTCCAACGCTGGGTGGCTGCCACTTCTTATTACGAGCCAGCGCGAAGCGCTCGCTCGTCTTTCCGTGGTATATGGGGCAAAATCTGAATATAAGCGGCCCGACCCGGCCCGGCCGACCCGGCCCGACCCGGCCTGTGGCGACGCTTTTGAGAAGCTAATATTTCTGCAACCGTACGTCCAATTGACGAGCGGGTTTCTTTGCTGAGTAGCCCCATCCAACCTAACCTGTTTGAGACCAGTGCCGACTCATGTGGGTGACTATCACTGCGTGTGGCGCGTGCCGCGTGAGGGGTGTTGAAAAGTGTTTTCTCGTAAAAACTCCACAACGGCTGGGCCGATTGGGTTCAAATTTGGTGTGTGGTTAGGGACTTCTCAGCCGTCAATTTCCCACATGTCAGGGGTGGGTGCTTCTGCACGTGCGCACGTGCTCACCCCTATTCTATATCTCAGGAACGGCTGAGCCGATTGTGTTCAAATTTGGTGTGTGGCTAGGGACCCCTCCGCCGCCGCCTTCCCACAAGTCATGGGAGGGGTGCCTCTGCACGTCCGCACATGCTCACTTTTTTTGTATCTCAGAAACTACTTGCCCCATCGAGTTGAAATTCACCATACATTTCGTTCGCGCTCGCTCGTTCATCGCCGACTACGGCGCCTTACTGGTAATTAGTATGAAATAGCTTTATATGTAAAACGAATTACTAGGATATGCATCCCAAACAGTGATGCATGAATCACCTAGCAGTGCCTATTGAATATAGCGTCGTTTGAGCAACATGCCATGAAGATTTCCGAAGAAGTTATTGTTTTTCATCTATCACCTGTTAAAGTTAACCTGTTAGAAAAAGATAAAGCTGGTAGTTACAACAACACATTGCGTTCCTAATTAAAACTTATAAGGTAAAAACTGTTTTTCCTTCACATTGTCGCGAAACGTACTGATGGTTCATTCGGCACTTCGTCCCCCTCCCCCCACTAAAAAATCCGTGACGATGCCACTGCTATCCTCGATTGCTAATGGGAGGAGGGGGGGGGGGGGGAGGGGGAGAATAATAATATCCGAACAGCCAAGTGGAAAGCAGCAGCAAAACAGATAAGATCAAACGTTATAAATATAAACAATGCAACTGTGCAAGTACAACTGTAGCTGTTGACATTACAGTGCTGGTCGGACAATATGGACAATATAACTGTGGACCATAAACTTGATAATGACAACCGTAACAGTAGACACTAAAGTGGCGGACAGACATTTGAAGGGTGGATCTTGCTCAACTATAAGCGTATAAGTGATCCGCTGTCAGACGGGACAGAAGTGATCCGTTGTCAGACGGCACGGCACAGAAGTGATCCGCTGTCAGACGGCACAGAAGTGATCCACTGTCAGACGGCACAGAAGTGATCCGCTGTCAGACGGCACAGAAGTGATCCACTGTCAGACGGCACAGAAGTGATCCGCTGTCAGACGGCACAGAAGTGATCCGCTGTCAGACGGCACAGAAGTGATCCGCTGTCAGAAGGTACAAAGGTGGTCCTGTCAGACACTGAAGGAGTAGGGCGGTCTTACATGACATCAACAAAAGGATGTCTTCGGTGCCAGAAGAGACAGAACAAGGATAGTCTTGTCACAGACAGATAAGAAGCAAAGACGTTTTTTCTTTAGTTCTGAGACAAGTGGTTAAGGTTCTGAAGAATGAAACACAGTTAGCAAAGTGGAAACTTAAAACATCCAATCCAAGAATGCTACATAATTTAACCCTATTAGTGGCAAGAGGGGAGGTAGATTCTGGCCACCCCTCATGTTTTTCTCAAATATCTCCGAAATGGTTGGAGATAGGCTTCTGAAATTTTCTAACTTTCCCTAAAACTAGTCTGGGCAGATTAAATGCAAATTTCAAGACGATGGCTCAAACAGGGGCGGTTCCATGACTTAGTATTTAGGAAGGTTCTGATCGGGAAACTGTTTTAGCGTGTACATCGTGATCTTCATGGAACAAAACCGTCTGTACCGACTTTGCGAGAAATAACAATGCTTGAACATATTGAAACGGATGTAAGGTGATAATTCATGCTGAAATGCAGCAAATTGCAGCAAGGGGTCGGATTCCGCCCCCCCCCCCCCGGAGATCTCGAGATCTACCCGTCCGATTTTCAAAACGTCAAACGGCGTTTGATTCCCCTCAACACGATCTACATTTCTGAAAAGTAAAACATAACGAAATGTTTGAAAGGGGGCAACAGGGGGGGGGGCAAAAACTGCAAATATTAGAGGTATTTGTGATCCAGCACAGCTGTCATGTTTATCAACCGATTTTAACGAACCTAATGGAGATCGATAGAGATTGAATTGGGGATTGATATATGACGGTGATATGTAAAAATTCAAAAATTATAGGCGTTTTCAGGTCACTAAATTTTGGGGTAAAATAAATGCCTTATAAAACCGTCTTTTTTCTTCTTATTTTTCGATAAATGAAATGGTGTGCTGTTGTGACATCGGACACAACAGTTATTAAACATATTTACATCCATAGGCGGTGCCAGGTTAGGGAAAAAGGGAGGCAAAATATATACAAAATAGCTTTCTGTAAACCTCCCCTTTTCAAGTCCTTGAAACCGCCTCTGCCGTGTAATATTTATAATTGTTCACTAAAATCAACTAATTTGCACTTGCTTCAATCATCGTAAACCTATGTAACTCCTTTATACTTCAGGCAGTTAGGAAGAAGCCGTGAAGTTCGCATCTCCGTATTATCGCCAAATGTCGCCGAAAAAAACTCCCAAAACCGGGCCCTGGAACCGTCTCTGTTAAGGTTAGGAACTCAAAGTTTTGACTCCATATGTGGAATTCAATTGTAGGAAAATTCCCAAAATTGCATGGGTCTGCTCCTAGCCATTCGGGAGATATCTGCGAAAAACCTGAGGGGTGGGTAGAACCTGCCCCCCTGCCACTAATAGGGTTAAAGCCGTTAAAGCGGCGACGGGGTGTCGCTCTCATCAGACGTTCTCTTTTCAGTTATTATCCTAAGACCAACAAAGTAAAAACTCCGCCGTATGTTTGTCCAAGAAAAACAAGCCCCTAATTTCATATTTCTACCATGGTAACGTCATTACTTTTAGACACATTTGTCACACTCAGTCGGAATGCGGTCTCCCCTGTGAGTGATATTATTTATAGAGAGTCGTTATTTTGTGAACCTGTGACAGCCGACCTCAGGGCTTATTTTCCCGTCTGACATCCCATCCATCATCTCCCTGAAAACGAGCGTGTTCGACGTTCCACCTCAGTCTTCAATGAGGCCAAAATTCGACGCCCTATCCCTCCGTCACCCCCAGGGCGCGGTGGGACGGGGCGTGACGGAGGGTGGGGTCGATGTCGCACATTCCTGGGGCCGTCGTCGTGTCATCGGGACTCGGCGGCGGCCGTGCTGTCCTGGCTGATGCGGCGGCGGCGCGGCGGCGTCAGAGTGCTGGCGGGCCGCCCGCCGCCGTCACCGGCCGCCTGTCCTGTCAGTCCCCCAGTACCACCCGGCGCGGGATAGAGGCCGCCCGCCGCCCGCCGCCCGCCGCCCGCCGTCACCGGCCGCCTGTCAGTGCCTCAGTGCCACCCGGCGCTGGACAGAGGCCGCCTGCCACCCGCCGCCGCCCGAGGGACAGGTGGTGACCTGTAGTGCCTCTCAGTAGTGCAGTCCAGTGCCGTCCAGTAGTAGTGCTCGCTCTGGTGTCGATCACGGTGCCGTCGGGCAGCGTTGTATCAATAGCGGTGCTCTGTATTGGTGTTGGCCCCTGTTGCTGTTGCCGGTGCTGTATAGTATCTTCAGTGGTGTTCGGATTAGTGTCGCCCGTAGACACCGCCCAGCGTCGCAGCCGAGACCACGCCGTGTCACCTCGGGCGGCCACTGCACCTGGTGACACCCCGCTGATCGCAGTGCCGCCCACCTGACCCGTCCTACGCCTGGTGACACCCCGCTGATCGCAGTGCCGCCCACCTGACCCGTCCTACGCCTGGTGACACCCCGCTGATCGCAGTGCCGCCCACCTGACTCGTCCTACGCCTGGTGACACCCCGCTGATCGCAGTGCCGCCCACCTGACTCGTCCTACGCCTGGTGACACCCCGCTGATCGCAGTGCCGCCCACCTGACTCGTCCTACGCCTGGTGACACCCCGCTGATCGCAGTGCCGCCCACCTGACTCGTCCTATCGATGGCCATCGTCAGCGATCGGCCGCTGTCCGGCCGTCGCTGACCGGGCGAGCGGCTGGCTCAAGGGCAGATGCCCTGAAGGTTTCAGCTGTCAGAGACGACTCAGAGACAGACCTCCACTGCCAACCGATCGGGACGACAGATATCTCCACAGCCAGCCGATCGGGACGACAGAGATCTCCACAGCCAGCCGATCGGGACGGCAGAGATCTCCACAGCCAGCCGATCGGGACGACAGATATCTCCACAGCCAGCCGATCGGGACGACAGAGACCTCCACAGCCAGCCGATCAGGACGGCAGCCGGCATCCTCCACTGCCAGCAGACCCGAGTGGCAGAGATATCCGTGCTGTCAACACTGCTAGTGCACGTAGAAAAGGCAGGCAAGCTGCAACTGCGTCTGCCAGGGAGATAGGAAGAAGCGGCAAGGCAAACGGGGGATTAAAAAAAGTCAGAGGTGCTACCATCAAACGCATTTGTCGGGGAAGTGGAACAGGACTATCTCGCTATCTAGCATTACAAGGTAAGTAACAGCTCCTTGAGTCTTTCAGTTCTTCAGGAGCACATGTAGTTAAAATGGAACCGAACGTTTTAACTCCGAATTTGTCCACGATCAGTTGGCGCATAAATTAGATGAAGGTAGGGGAAAGTGGGGTATGGTGGACCACCGGGACAGAGCAAATCACCCACTCTGCTGTTTTTATGTATGAGTCTACGTGTAATTATCTTCACTAATAGTGCATTATGTTGACACACTTCCGACCGCGACTGCTCGGCGATCAAGGTGACAATTTTCGCTCCGAGACAAAAAATGTGATATTTTCGATTTATGTTATAATTCTAGTATAATTGAAATGTCGAGATTGCTGCGGTGTCTGTGCCCAAATGTAGATTCCTATCAGTGTTTCGGTAATGCAACTGTATAGTTGTAAAAGCGCCACAAACAAGCAATCGTCATTTTTGGCGTCTCGTCTGAAATGCTCGTCCAAACATGAAACTTTAATTTGGGGTAAAGTGGACCTGAGTGGTCCGCTTTGCCCCGCCGCGCCACGGGATTGCATGCATCTGTATTTCATGTGGAAGGCTGCGTTGAAAATGTTCAAAGCGAATAGCTTAAAGGGAAATAATGACCATTTGCTTTTGTTAGCAACAATTTATTTAGCTACCGTTATGACATTAAAATGATGTGATCTAAATTTAAGAATTAAATATAATTATTCCCTAATTCGAAGTTGGAAGTTTGGGAAAATGAATGATCTGTTCCCTCTACAAATAAAAAGCGACACATATTATATTACATATTATTTTCCCCCCTCGGGGTCGGCGACCCCAATGGATTTTGGGCCGCTGTATCGCGCACCAGTCCCTTTAATTGGTTCGCTGCTTTTGTATCAATCTGTTCAGCGTTGATGAATGGGCACTTCGAAATAAATCGCCGACACTAATTAGGTCGCCGTCGTCGTGCATCGATGACCTTTCGATTGAATTGCCAGTTTTTGTATTGTTTGTTAATTGTAAAGGATGGGTGGGCATATAATCACAAGTAGAACGCAAAATATATTTGCCACACCATTGCGTAAAAAAGCAATACGGGAAAAGCCTGGAGTTTGATGGAAACCGAAAAGTAACTTGCAAGTACCGGTCGTTAAAAGTGTGTAACGCTTATCGGTAGGAAACTGCTAATAGCCGTTTTCACGAAGGATTATTGCGCTGAAAAGTTTCTGAAAGATTCTGAAAGTTTTGAAAAACTACACAACTTTTACATGCGATTTTGGCTAGAAATGTCCTTCATAATTGTGAAATATGTTGGTAAGAATAAAATATGTTGACAAAATTGCGGTTTGGTGGTAATAAGCAAGATAAGTATTGGTAGAATCTTCCTGACAAGTTTCAGGAAGTTTCTATAAATACTTATCTTGCTTACTACCACCAAACCGCAATTTTGTCAACATATTTTATTCTTACCAACATATTACAAAATTATGAGGGACATTTCTAGCCAAAATTGCATGTAAAAGTTGTGTAGTTTTTCAAAACTTTCAGAATCTTTCAGAAGCTTTTCAGCGCAATAATCCTTCGTGAAAACTGCCAATATCTCTCGGAAGGAATTTTAATATGCAAAATGCGATGAATTTACATCATATTTTGGCTTAGTCTGTCGATTTCAAGTGCTAACTCCATTTTTGTGGGAAATGGTAATTATTTCCATTTAATTGGTTCGCTGGTGTTGTTATCGAGTTACATGCTTTTGGAAAGCGCTCGAAGAGTATAGCATAGCTGCTTTGCTGCCGTTTATTTGGAGTGGCTGCTGGACTGGATTAATTACCAATACATGATATTGTTGTTATCAATGAACATATTTCGGTATTTGAACGAGTACCTGAAAAAATGAAGAAATAAGTATTGTAAATAAACATTGTAGTAATCGAATGGGGTAGCGTGGTTCACTTTGCTCCGCGATTTTTTTATCTCCCCCGAAACATGTTTTGACTTCTTCGGTGTCGATTTACGCCAATTTATAGAAGTCCCAGATAAAATTAATCCGAATGCAAATCAGAGCTGGAACACGAAATTACCCTTCGGACACATTTGTTGGTAGATTCCGGTTGCCACTAATAAATATATGACGTCATTCCTTAGTTAGGCCGCTATACCGCACTCTCTCCTAATGTTGACACAAAACAATATGGGCAAAGTTTTCTTTGAATAGTTTGCATGTTTTCATTTTAGACAAATAACGTTTGCAATGGAAAATTCTAAAAACCCAAGCAATGTTTTGAAATAAAATTAGAATGGGTTTCCTCCAAGACATCCAAACACGTTATTTAACGTTTAACGTTTAATAATTTAAGTTTGAATCATTCAAGCTATCGTTAGCAGTGTGACTGGTGCATGTTACTTCGGGAGCCATAACATGCAGAAAGACCGGCTTTGATCTTGGCCGGATCTACTCATTAACTGGCTATAAACGTGAAATGGAGTTGAAGGGTGCTTCCTTAGAAGAGTAAGGATTATGTCGACGCAGTGGCGGATCCAAGGGGGGGGGTCCACGGGCATGACCACCTCCCCCTCCCTTGGGCCGTGAAGGGGCACCATCGCGCCGGGGCACCAGTGACACCACCGCGCCGGTGAACCAAGGGCACCACCGCGCCGGAGTACCAGGGGCACCACCGTGCCGGTAGACGGCATTGTGGGGCGAGGGGAGGCACCGGGGCACCCTGCCTCCATGAATCCAGGAGGGAAAACAATGGCCTGGTGCCGCCATGAAATCACAAGCATTGGTCGCTGGATTTTTGTTGTTGTATTTCGCGAAATGTCAAATGATGCTAAACTATAATTGCCAAATTATGCAAAAAGTGCCACTTCATGCCTTCTGTCCCTTGGGCTATGAAGGGGCACCAACGTGACTTTATACCAGAGGCAACAACGTATCGGACTCGAGGGGCCCCTCGGGAGGCAGGATCCGCTTCCATAGGCGGTGGAACAGGGGGGGGGGGCACCGGTCACTGTGCCCCGTGCTCCCTTGCATCCAGGAGGAGGGGAGGTGGGACACCATTACCCTGTTGCCTCCATCAAATTGCTGAAACCCACCTATTTTATGCGAAATGGTGCAAAATTAAGAGACAAATTCACGCCGTTTCGCGGAGCATATTACATACGTGCGTCCTGATAAATTATCGATGTCACGATGTTTGTTGAATATCGTTTTTTTTTGTCGCGAACGAACCCATATAGTGCCCGCCGTTTTTTTTTATAATGTGGTTCATGACTGGAAATCCATGAAACGTATTTGAAACTGGTAAGTAACTGTAACCAAACTATTAGCATTTTGGTGAGAAAAAAGTCGAAAATATCACATTTGTGTGCCACTGTGGCGAAATTCCTTCTATCTTTGCGGTGGAAGAATCTCATTGAGTGGCTGCATTGGTGCCCTTGGGCTGATATATATATATATATATATAGAACCTTTCGAATTTTTGAGGACCTAGTTATTCAGACCTAAAAATAAAGCAAAAAAATCCGCGCCGCGCAAATCAATCAGTATTCTTTTTCAGTACAAAAGGGTCGAATATAGACTGTACACACCGGCGGCCGCAGGGGGGGGGGGGCATGGGGGCCATTACCCCACCCTTGGCCTTAAATGGGAGTGAGGTGCAACATGTATTTTGACCCCACCGTTTGCTCGAGATATATTTCCTCGTTTTGACCCTACATCCTGGTTCCAATAGCAAAAATCAGTTCTCCAGCCCGCTCAAAACCTCCAATTTGGCGACGCTTCGCGGCGCAATAATAGTTGTGTGGGTGTCCATTTTGCGTAAATACCATTAGTAGTTAAGTTTAAGGGAAGCTTCTGTGCCAAATTTTCTTCAAGTCCCTCCCTCGCAAAATCCTGCCCATTTTTTAGTTCCAGAACATTTTTGAAGTCCGCACGAGACACAAAGCAATATGATACACTGCTATTGCATGCATCAGATTTACTGCTTGTAAAAAACGGCTACCACCCCCTGGTTACGAACCTCGACTACCCTCTTGATCAAGTTGCTCCCCCCTCCCTCTTCATCAGCCGTCTGAGGTCGCCCTTGGCTGTACACATTATACATTTTAGCACCATTCGCGGCACTTTAAATGATACAAAGGATATGACTGATATTGCAAATACATATAGCCAACGTTTTGTCAATCCCCAAAAAAATGCTGAAATAGGGGCCCCCTCAAAATATAGTGGACCAAATCCGTTGAGTTTTCAGATTTGGGTATAGGTATTGGCACCACTTCAATTGATGACCCCCCCCCCTTCCTTGAAGATTTTCTGGATCCGCCCCTTTGTGGACGGCAGGTCAAACGTGCATATAATAATTATGTTTTAGCTTGATATTTTGAGTGCTCCGCCGTGCTTGGTATGACATTCACTCGAAGCCCGGCGACCTGAGCGATGTAGGCAATGTAGATGCACAATCGCATTCCACTACTTGGCTAATCGAGCACAATGCCTCATGGAGTTTTACCAAGGTATGCTTTACCCCAACACATCCATGTATATTGCACACCAGTTACTGAACTGCTGTGGTCTCAGATAGCCAAACCATTCCTGATTCAAAGATTGCGAGAGACTGCTGACAGCAACGTTCTCGCTGGGTGAGAAGCTTCATAGCCTATCAGATGTAGATGTCAGTCGAACCACCCACCCTCTGTGCTTCCTTCGCCTCCGCCAGCGCCGCCGCTGCAGTACCTTCCTTCTCTAAAACACGACATCCTGTGTTCATCTGTCACTGTGAATCAGACCTGCCCCTCGTCTGGCCCCCTGCCAGTGAGCTCATGTCGACTGCTTCTTTGATGACCCTCACTGTCCTCAAAGTAGGCTGGAACTGCCTTGTTTATTTGTGTATGTTCATGAACCTTCTCTAAGGATATAATGATTAAAACGCTTTGGTTAACAGAGGCTGTTTGCGGTATGTTAATTAACTAGCTGCGATTCGAACATGACGTTTGCAAATCATCCTGAATAAATCGAACATGAGGAGGCTGCACGGGCCGTGCACGGGCTGTGGTCCAGCGATCACGTGATATGACGGGCTCGGCTGTCTGCCTTCACTTTACCTTATCATATTGCTGAGATGCAGGGATATCAGTATGCCGTTTGTTTAAATAGAGAAGCTGCTGTTCTGCACATGGCGACCAGCCCCGTGGTCTTCTTGGCAGGCCACCCGTCAATGGGGGCTGTTCCACGTGGTGACCAGTCAGGGTCTTCTTGGCAGGTCACCCGTCAATCGGGGCTGTTCCACGTGGTGACCAGTCATGGTTTTATTGGCAGGCCACCCGTCAATCGGGGCTGTCCTATTGTAAGTTTCAGAAAGCTTAAACTCGTTGAAATTACCTTTTTTTAGTGCATGGGAACCCTATTTATTCAGGAATACATAGAAATCAGAACAGCCTTACGTCATGTTGAAAACCCGTACATCATACAAACACCTTTTGTATTTACATGCTATTTATTTTTTAACTAGCAGTTATTACGAGCGAGCGCGAAGCGCTCGCGAGTCCTCACTGAATACGGGATTTTTCGCACATATAAGCGGCCGACCCGACCCGGCCCGACCGTAACGCTTTTCAGAAGCTTATATTTTTGGAATCCCGCATCCGATTGACAAGCGGTCTTCGCCATCTGATAGCCGCATTAAATCAATTATGTAATTGAAAAATAGAGTCAATAAAAACCACAGCCTCATACTACTTAATATATTAATGCGAAAATGAAACAAAATAGACAACAGTTTCAGGCATTGCCCATCCTCAGGTCTGACAATTACGTTATTGTTATTGACAGAAAGTATTGATTACGTAAATTATGTTATTGACATGTTTCGTCTCACGTGAGGGGTCAGCATCGCGCGTGGTACGTGCCGCGTCAGGGGTGTCAGAAAACGTTGTCCTGCTATAGCTGAGAAACGGCTGGACCGATTAAGCTGAAATTTGGTGTGTGGTTTGAGATCACACTAGTGGCAATGTCGCGCAAGCCAAACTCTGGGTAACACTGCACGTGCGCACGTGCACAACCCTGTTCCGTAACTCAGAAACGGCTGGAACGATTAAGCTGAAATCTGGTGTGTGGTTTGAGACCACACTACTGGCAATGTCGCGCAAGTCAAACTCTGGGTCACACTGCACGTGCGCACCTGCACACCCCTATTCCGTAACTCAGAAACTATCGGGTTTCTACGGGCTCGCTCGTCCTTCGCCGATTAAGGCGTCTTACTGGTTATCATCCTCTTTCTGAACTGTTCAACTGCAAGAATATGCAGCAGCGCATCCAACTGATCTATTGCATCTATCTACGGATGCTGGACAACATCCCAAGGCAGGCAGGCGGGCCAAACTGTCCCCGTTCAACACAGCAGCCCTCCCCCTCCCCGAACGGCCGAGGCAAACGACCACCCTCTGAATAGTGGCTACTCTCCGTGTCGGAGAGAACGACAATGGCTCCCGGCCGGTGCCAAACGGCTTCCGGCACCCGCAGAACGACCCACAGAATAGGCAGCCGTCCCGTCAGGACCAAGGTGGGGGCCCACCACCTTCGGCCAGACCTGCCAAATGAGGGTCCAACGCCAGCGGAATGAGGGCCCACCGTCGGAGCACTGAGTGCGGGCGGTAATTCGCCGCACCTGGCCGGAAAGTGTCGCGGGGTGGTCCCGGTTGGCGGTGCCATCGGTCGGCTGCCGGGCATAGTTCAGGGCTCAGGCCCGTCCCGCACTGGCGTCGCTCACGCCAGGGGTGTACCGCTGCCAGCGGCCGGAACCGTGCCAGTTGTCATCACCGGGCCGTGACAGTGTGTGCCAGTGGCCACACGCTGCTGTGCCAGTGTGCCAATGGTCACCGCTGTGCTAGGTCATTGTAACAATGGTCACCGCTGTGCTAGGTCATTGTAACAATGGTCACCGCTGCGCTAGGTCATTGTAACAATGGTCACTACTGTGCTGGTCATTGTAACAATGGTCACCGCTGTGCTAGGTCATTGTAACAATGGTCACCACTGTGCTGGTCATTGTAACAATGGTCAACGCTGTGCTGGGTCATTGTAACAATGGTCACCACTGTGATGGGTCATTGTAACAATGGTCACCGCTGTGCTAGGTCATTGTAACAATGGTCACCGCTGTGCTAGGTCATTGTAACAATGGTCACCACTGTGCTGGTCATTGTAACAATGGTCACCGCTGTGCTAGGTCATTGTAACAATGATCACCACTGTGCTGGTCATTGTAACAATGGTCACCGCTGTGCTAGGTCATTGTAACAATGCTCACCGCTGTGCTAGGTCATTGTAACAATGGTCACCACTGTGCTAGGTCATGGTAACAATGGTCACCACTGTGCTGGGTCATTGTAACAATGGTCACCGCTGTGCTAGGTCATTGTAACAATGGTCACCGCTGTGCTAGGTCATTGTAACAATTATCACCACTGTGCTGGTCATTGTAACAATGGTCACCGCTGTGCTAGGTCATTGTAACAATGGTCACCACTGTGCTGGTCATTGTAACAATGGTAACCGCTGTGCTAGGTCATTGTAACAATGGTCACTGCTGTGCTAGGTCATTGTAACAATGGTCACCACTGTGCTGGGTCATTGTAACAATGGTCATACGGTGCAGTGCCACTGTGCCAGTGGTCATAACTGAATGGTGTGCCAGTGCTGACTGCTGCTGGTCCCGTGTGTGGCAGTGCTGACTGCTGCTGTTCCCGTGTGTGGCAGTGCTGACTGCTGCTGTTCCCGTGTGTGGCAGTGCTGACTGCTGCTGGTCCCGTGTGTGGCAGTGCTGACTGCTGCTGGTCCCGTGTGTGGCAGTGCTGACTGCTGTTGGTCCCGTGTGTTCCCGTGCTGACTGCTGCTGGTCCCGTGTGTTCCCGTGCTGACTGCTGCTGGTCCCGTGTGTTCCCGTGCTGACTGCTGCTGGTCCCGTGTGTTCCCGTGCTGACTGCTGCTGGTCCCGTGTGTTCCCGTGTGTGCTGCTGTTCCCGTGACTGCTGCTGTTCCCGTGTGTGCCAGTGCTGACTGCTGCTGGTCCCTTGTGTTCCCGTGTGTGCTGCTGTTCCCGTGACTGCTGCTGGTCCCGTGTGTGCCAGTGCTGACTGCTGCTGGTCCCGTGACTGCTGCTGTTCCCGTGACTGCTGCTGGTCCCGTGTGTTCCCATGTGTGCTGCTATTCCCGTGACTGCTGCTGGTCCCGTGTGTGCCAGTGCTGACTGCTGCTGTTCCCGTGTGTTCCCGTGTGTGCTGCTGTTCCCGTGACTGCTGCTGGTCCCGTGTGTTCCCGTGTGTGCTGCTGTTCCCGTGACTGCTGCTGGTCCCGTGTGTGCCAGTGCTGACTGCTGCTGGTCCCGTGACTGCTGCTGTTCCCGTGACTGCTGCTGGTCCCGTGTGTTCCCGTGTGTGCTGCTGTTCCCGTGACTGCTGCTGGTCTCGTGTGTTCCCGTGTGTGCTGCTGTTCCCGTGACTGCTGCTGTTCCCGTGTCACCGCCACGGTACTGTTGGGCTTGTGATGTAACCGGCTGATACATTCCTTTCACTGTTCAGTGTCGCCCGGTTATATCAGCTGAAATTGGAGAAAATGAGCAGTCCGGCGCTCGCATAAGAGCTCGTGTCGTTGCTTTATACGCTCCACTAGTAGTTGACGTAGCAGAATGACGCAAATAACACCGTGTAATGTATATATTATAGTAATGGTTGGCGGTTTCAGATGGGCGGCGGCGCAGGGGGCCAGAATGAGTGGCGGGTACAGCCGGACAACACTCTACAGGTCGTGAACCCCAAAACGCCAGTAAGAAAGGTAAGGGAAACGGCGATGCCTGAGAATCTCAGATCCTTAAACATACATCACGATCGCTCTCGTGCATTGTGTGATAGTGGCTGCTCCGTGAAACGTGTATGTATTTGGGAGCTTGTCTGGACTGTCTGTACAGCCGTCTGACTGGTGTTCTGGTGTTCTCCCGTTCCTGTCCTGACCGTCACAGTGTGCCGCCCCACTGGTGCCCAGTCGGCCGGCCGGGGTGACCTTTGGAGGGGGCGTGGCCCTCGCTGGCGCTGGTCGTTACCAACGGGACAGAGGCCGTGCGTAAAACGGTGGCGTGCCGAGTGTGGCGTGCCGAGTGTGATGGCCGCCATCACACACGATTCATGTCTCATTCCGCGGGGCCGGACCCTCAACTGTGAAGCTGTGCAGATGGAGTGGTGATAGGGAGTCGTTAACAGTAAATGGACGAGATATAATGCTTTGATGAGGGAGATGTTCTTGAAATTTATGTATGGACTTAAGCAAATTGTTCCAAGACAGCTTTGAATTGGCTTGTATTTCAATTTCAGCAATACTAGATTTAAGATTGCATTGGTCGAAGTGATTATACTGCGCATTTTTTTTTGTCGGTGAATATATGTTTCTTGGGAAATGTTTCACCATAAACTACTGTTTGCAAGCAATGAAAGCAATTTGGTAAAGTAAATATGGTTTGGATAGAATTGAATAAACTTTCAAAGGAAACCATGCATTTTCATTGGATCTGGTTGCAGACTGAATTAGTTGGGATAGGATCATGGCGATCGGGAATTATTCATTTTAAACTTCGTTTTGAAGTAAGCTTACTTGCCTGACGCGATAATATTTTCAAAGCAAATTAAAGGTGAACTTCGCGCGCTACGTGGCAAGAAATTGTATCAGAAGTGGACAATGCTCCAGGCTGCTGCGATTCGAGGGAATGGTATTCCTCATCTTCCACAGCGATACACAGTTTTTACCTGTACTGTTTTATTTTAAAGAATACGAGCAAAATCTGAACGTTATATTTAATTTTGTGATGTATCAATATTCATGGAATCGGGCCTACCTTTATTACAGAATGTGTGTAACTTGTCAGACCAAGATAATATCTGATGGTAGTCGTTGGTGGGGACTAAAACATTTTTTTTTGGAACCGTCATGATGTCTGGATGATCTTTATTTGTATTTGTGTTGTTTTGCGCTATTTTGTGTTTTTACAGTATGTTATTAGTCATAAATTCCCGAACGGTCAGCGATTCGCGGGGTGTGGTCCCACTAGCACGCTATCCACTATCCAGAGACCGTTCCGCTATCCAGCTATCCACTATCCAGCTATCCAATATCCAGCTATCTACTATCCAGAGACCGTTCCGCTATCGAGCTATCCACTATACAGCTATCCACTATCCAGCTATCCACTATACAGCTATCCACTATCCAGCTATCCACTATACAGCTATCCACTATCCAGCTATCCACTATACAGATATCCACTATCCAGATATCCACTATCCAGCTATCCACTATCCAGCTATACACTATCCAGAGACCGTTCCGCTATCCAGCTATCCACTATCAAGCTATCCACTATTCAGCTATCCACTATCCAGCTATCCCCTATCCAGCTATCCACTATCCAGATATCCACTATCCAGATATCCACTATCCACTATCCACTATCCAGCTATCCACTATCCAGCTATCCACTATCCAGATACCGTTCCGCTATACACTATCCAGAGACTGTTCCGCTATCCACTATCCAGATACCGTTCCGCTATCCACTATCCAGAGACCGTTCCGCTATCCACTATCCAGAGACCATTCACTCCGACATGGCGACACGGGATTTGTGTTAGCTTGAGCTCAGAAAAAAGCGTTCGCGGGTGGTTGTAACATATAGACTTGACACGTTTGGTCCATGGTTGCATGGTTATAACGTATGGCTGTACCATTAAGTAAACGAATCTTGGATTGTAACTTTAAACTTAGCATAATTATTTAGTCAGGATTGTTATATTATCCTATCAATTCCATTGTAAAAAATGCGATTTTACCAAGGATGGGAAATGGTCATCATTGACCTGGAATCAGAATGACTGAGATCAGTCACTAAAGTTGATTCGAATGCATTGATTCTAAACGCATTTATTCTAAGGGTACACAACCATGCTCTCATTCAGGAACAGTTCAAATATGATTATAGGAAAGCACTGGTTATAAAACACAACATACCAATAATATTTTGAATTCGACTTTTTATGCGGTTGTATACCTTATCAAAGTAGCGACATTTTTTCTCTCAGATTTCAACTCGGAGCACTGCTTTGTGATTGACGATCTCTTGAGAAGTCACATTCATTTTTTAATTCGTTCTTTTAAACTCAAACCATTTTAAAATACTAGGTAAGCCGGCATTGAAAACTTTATATTTGTAAGACCTCTAATGTATGAGAATACATATATCAAAATACCAAAATACCGCTGATCCCTATCTACTCTCTACTATCTATACATCTATCTACTGACGCAATACAACATCCCAAGACAGCCAAACAGGCGTGCCAAACTGTCCCCGTTCAACACAGCAGTCCTCCCCCGAACGGCCGAGGCAAACGACCACCCTCTGAATAGCGGTTACTCTCCGTGTCGGAGAGAACGACACTCGCTCCCCGACCGGTGCCAAACGGCGAGTGGTGTATGGAAATTAACCAACAGACATTGTACGCCATTTCACGTCTTCCTCGACGGGGGGCTTTTGTGTGATTCGAAAATAAACAAATGTGAACGTTTACCATTTTGCTTTGGGTTTTCCCATCCCACCGGAAATCCTAGTAGCACACACGTAGCACAAGAGTCCCAGTGGTATCTCAACATTTTACATCCAGGATACACCATGCTATACATCATGCAAACACTCACATCGGCTCAAGAGGCTAGGCACCCTAGCAATAACCAAACCTAACCAATACAAAATAACAGCCTACTTGTTTATGTATCGCTCGCTCGTCGAGTCACTGCGTTAAATGAGCTGCCTTCATTCTATTTGTTCATAAATATTACCATCCTGCTCCCCACATACCGGTCTATCGCCGCAGGGTATTGTGGCCGAGGTGCCGGAGCCAGGGAAGAACTACCGCGGCCTGCTGATCGCCTGGCTCATCATTTTCGTGGTGCTGCTGGCCGTGGTCATCAGCGTGGTCATCATCGGCGTCAGGGACCCGCGCCACGTGCTCATCGGACGCCGGCTGACCGTGCCGGACGTGCTGCAGAACAACTTCAGGACGCCACAGTTCTTCGCCGCCTGGAGGGGTCAGAGCACGGGGAGTCGAGGATGTGGCGTTGGGATCGTTGGTTGTCTTTAGGGTTCAGAGCACAGGGAGGGGAGGGGGCGGTTTTGGGACTGTTTGTTGTCTGTATTCTTCAGCAGACTTGTCAATGATTCAATGTGAATCGACTACTTTTGATTGAATCATAATTATTTCAAATGAATGACTCATGATTCGATTCACCTCATGCGCAAACCTGTTGTGAGTCACTGATTGAATCATTCATACAGATAAAATAGGCCGATTGAATCATTCATTGCTCAAAGAATCATTCTTTTTTGGTCGAACAGCATAAACTATCCAAAAAATATGTCAGCGGCCCAGCATTTATCTGTAACCTGTGGACTTAATGGCCAATTATATGAGCTCTGTGTCCTGAGCTGTAGCCTGTAATTCATCTATGCGTGAAGAAAGCGAGGCTTTGTGTCCAACTCCAATGGGTACAAAGCCACTGTTCAATCAGCCCTAACTAGGTACATACCTTGGTACTGGTAAGGTAAGGGGTAGGCACCTAAATACTTAGAAAAGGTAACTAACTCATACTTTGATTCATAAGCCACACAGTAAACGCACACATTTTTCACACGAAAAATTATCAAAAGGTACCCACCTTTTCGTAATGTCTAGGCTATACCATATCAAAAACTAAATCATAAACAAACATTTGCATGACCTCCGGATGTTCCAAATATCATTGTCGCATCGGCGCCGCTTTATTCCACATCATGTTTTATACAAAAAATAATACCTAATGCAAAATCAAAATAAATGTTCTATTCGCTTAACCAGGCGAAACGTAAAGTCATTAATTATTTTGGAACTTGGAATTTGCAACTATAATACATATTCTAAATATCATTTTATAATCAAAATAAACAACACGCGTGTCAAATTGGCTCACATTCACATTCACATTCGGAAACACATCCGCGGACTATTTGGATTAGCTTCAAAATTGGTACACATATAGATCATGACCTAGTAATAATTCTGGTAAAATCTTAGAGTCGCACATTCAAAATCAAAGGAGTTAGAGCAGGTCAGATAGGTTTAAGGTCAAACGGCGGACTATTCCGATTTGCATGTAAATTAGCACACTGGTAGAACATAACCTCCTCATCACGCTCATGAAATCTTAGAGTCGCACATTTAAAATCAAAGGATTTAGAGCAGGTCATAGTTTTAAGGTCAAACAGCGGACTATTCTAATTTGCATGAAAATTGGCGCACAGGTAGAGCATGACCTCCCTATCACGCTCATAAAATCTTAGAGTCGCACATTCAAAATTTAAGGAGTTAGACAAAGGAGTCGACACTTCCCTTTAATGTTGAGTGATTGCATCAAGATTGAATCATTCATTATGGTAATGTTGAGTGATTGAATCATGATTGAATCATTAATTATGGTAATGTTGAGTGATTGAATCATGATTGAATCATTCATTATGGTCCGTGAATCACTGTGAATCGACTCATGACAAATATGAATCATTGACAAGTCTGTTCTTCAGTGTAGATCAGTTGCTGGCACTAGGTTCACAAAATCAATGTATTGACGCGTCAATTTTTGGACGCAAAGTGGGCGGAGCTTGTCATAGGCACTGTACTTAACCCGCGCCGTGCCGGTGCTCGGCGCCACCTTCGCCGTGCCGTGTGTGTGTGTGTGTGTGTGTGTGTGTGTGTGTGTGTGTATGTGTGTGTGTGTGTGTGTGTGTGTGTGTGTGTGTGTGTGTGTGTGTGTGTGTGTGTGTGTGTGTGTGTGTGTGTGTGTGTGTGTGTGTGTGTGTGTGTGTGTGTGTGTGTGTGTGTGTGTGTGTGTGTGTGTGTGTGTGTGTGTGTGTGTGTGTGTGTGTGTGTGTGTGTGTGTGTGTGTGTGTGTGTGTGTGTGTGTGTGTGTGTGTGTGTGTGTGTGTGTGTGTGTGTGTGTGTGTGTGTGTGTGTGTGTGTGTGTGTGTGTGTGTGTGTGTGTGTGTGTGTGTGTGTGTGTGTGTGTGTGTGTGTGTGTGTGTGTGTGTGTGTGTGTGTGTGTGTGTGTGTGTGTGTGTGTGTGTGTGTGTGTGTGTGTGTGTGTGTGTGTGTGTGTGTGTGTGTGTGTGTGTGTGTGTGTGTGTGTGTGTGTGTGTGTGTGTGTGTGTGTGTGTGTGTGTGTGTGTGTGTGTGTGTGTGTGTGTGTGTGTGTGTGTGTGTGTGTGTGTGTGTGTGTGTGTGTGTGTGTGTGTGTGTGTGTGTGTGTGTGTGTGTGTGTGTGTGTGTGTGTGTGTGTGTGTGTGTGTGTGTGCGTGCGTGCGTGCGTGCGTGCGTGCGTGCGTGCGTGCGTGCGTGCGTGCGTGCGTGCGTGCGTGCGTGCGTGCGTGCGTGCGTGCGTGCGTGCGTGCGTGCGTGCGTGCGTGCGTGCGTGCGTGCGTGCGTGCGTGCGTGCGTGCGTGCGTGCGTGCGTGCGTGCGTGCGTGCGTGCGTGCGTGCGTGCGTGCGTGCGTGCGTGCGTGCGTGCGTGCGTGCGTGCGTGCGTGCGTGCGTGCGTGCGTGCGTGCGTGCGTGCGTGCGTGCGTGCGTGCGTGCGTGCGTGCGTGCGTGCGTGCGTGCGTGCGTGCGTGCGTGCGTGCGTGCGTGCGTGCGTGCGTGCGTGCGTGCGTGCGTGCGTGCGTGCGTGCGTGCGTGCGTGCGTGCGTGCGTGCGTGCGTGCGTGCGTGCGTGCGTGCGTGCGTGCGTGCGTGCGTGCGTGCGTGCGTGCGTGCGTGCGTGCGTGCGTGCGTGCGTGCGTGCGTGCGTGCGTGCGTGCGTGCGTGCGTGCGTGCGTGCGTGCGTGCGTGCGTGCGTGCGTGCGTGCGTGCGTGCGTGCGTGCGTGCGTGCGTGCGTGCGTGCGTGCGTGCGTGCGTGCGTGCGTGCGTGCGTGCGTGCGTGCGTGCGTGCGTGCGTGCGTGCGTGCGTGCGTGCGTGCGTGCGTGCGTGCGTGCGTGCGTGCGTGCGTGCGTGCGTGCGTGCGTGCGTGCGTGCGTGCGTGCGTGCGTGCGTGCGTGCGTGCGTGCGTGCGTGCGTGCGTGCGTGCGTGCGTGCGTGCGTGCGTGCGTGCGTGCGTGCGTGCGTGCGTGCGTGCGTGCGTGCGTGCGTGCGTGCGTGCGTGCGTGCGTGCGTGCGTGCGTGCGTGCGTGCGTGCGTGCGTGCGTGCGTGCGTGCGTGCGTGCGTGCGTGCGTGCGTGCGTGCGTGCGTGCGTGCGTGCGTGCGTGCGTGCGTGCGTGCGTGCGTGCGTGCGTGCGTGCGTGCGTGCGTGCGTGCGTGCGTGCGTGCGTGCGTGCGTGCGTGCGTGCGTGCGTGCGTGCGTGCGTGCGTGCGTGCGTGCGTGCGTGCGTGCGTGCGTGCGTGCGTGCGTGCGTGCGTGCGTGCGTGCGTGCGTGCGTGCGTGCGTGCGTGCGTGCGTGCGTGCGTGCGTGCGTGCGTGCGTGCGTGCGTGCGTGCGTGCGTGCGTGCGTGCGTGCGTGCGTGCGTGCGTGCGTGCGTGCGTGCGTGCGTGCGTGCGTGCGTGCGTGCGTGCGTGCGTGCGTGCGTGCGTGCGTGCGTGCGTGCGTGCGTGCGTGCGTGCGTGCGTGCGTGCGTGCGTGCGTGCGTGCGTGCGTGCGTGCGTGCGTGCGTGCGTGCGTGCGTGCGTGCGTGCGTGCGTGCGTGCGTGCGTGCGTGCGTGCGTGCGTGCGTGCGTGCGTGCGTGCGTGCGTGCGTGCGTGCGTGCGTGCGTGCGTGCGTGCGTGCGTGCGTGCGTGCGTGCGTGCGTGCGTGCGTGCGTGCGTGCGTGCGTGCGTGCGTGCGTGCGTGCGTGCGTGCGTGCGTGCGTGCGTGCGTGCGTGCGTGCGTGCGTGCGTGCGTGCGTGCGTGCGTGCGTGCGTGCGTGCGTGCGTGCGTGCGTGCGTGCGTGCGTGCGTGCGTGCGTGCGTGCGTGCGTGCGTGCGTGCGTGCGTGCGTGCGTGCGTGCGTGCGTGCGTGCGTGCGTGCGTGCGTGCGTGCGTGCGTGCGTGCGTGCGTGCGTGCGTGCGTGCGTGCGTGCGTGCGTGCGTGCGTGCGTGCGTGCGTGCGTGCGTGCGTGCGTGCGTGCGTGCGTGCGTGCGTGCGTGCGTGCGTGCGTGCGTGCGTGCGTGCGTGCGTGCGTGCGTGCGTGCGTGCGTGCGTGCGTGCGTGCGTGCGTGCGTGCGTGCGTGCGTGCGTGCGTGCGTGCGTGCGTGCGTGCGTGCGTGCGTGCGTGCGTGCGTGCGTGCGTGCGTGCGTGCGTGCGTGCGTGCGTGCGTGCGTGCGTGCGTGCGTGCGTGCGTGCGTGCGTGCGTGCGTGCGTGCGTGCGTGCGTGCGTGCGTGCGTGCGTGCGTGCGTGCGTGCGTGCGTGCGTGCGTGCGTGCGTGCGTGCGTGCGTGCGTGCGTGCGTGCGTGCGTGCGTGCGTGCGTGCGTGCGTGCGTGCGTGCGTGCGTGCGTGCGTGCGTGCGTGCGTGCGTGCGTGCGTGCGTGCGTGCGTGCGTGCGTGCGTGCGTGCGTGCGTGCGTGCGTGCGTGCGTGCGTGCGTGCGTGCGTGCGTGCGTGCGTGCGTGCGTGCGTGCGTGCGTGCGTGCGTGCGTGCGTGCGTGCGTGCGTGCGTGCGTGCGTGCGTGCGTGCGTGCGTGCGTGCGTGCGTGCGTGCGTGCGTGCGTGCGTGCGTGCGTGCGTGCGTGCGTGCGTGCGTGCGTGCGTGCGTGCGTGCGTGCGTGCGTGCGTGCGTGCGTGCGTGCGTGCGTGCGTGCGTGCGTGCGTGCGTGCGTGCGTGCGTGCGTGCGTGCGTGCGTGCGTGCGTGCGTGCGTGCGTGCGTGCGTGCGTGCGTGCGTGCGTGCGTGCGTGCGTGCGTGCGTGCGTGCGTGCGTGCGTGCGTGCGTGCGTGCGTGCGTGCGTGCGTGCGTGCGTGCGTGCGTGCGTGCGTGCGTGCGTGCGTGCGTGCGTGCGTGCGTGCGTGCGTGCGTGCGTGCGTGCGTGCGTGCGTGCGTGCGTGCGTGCGTGCGTGCGTGCGTGCGTGCGTGCGTGCGTGCGTGCGTGCGTGCGTGCGTGCGTGCGTGCGTGCGTGCGTGCGTGCGTGCGTGCGTGCGTGCGTGCGTGCGTGCGTGCGTGCGTGCGTGCGTGCGTGCGTGCGTGCGTGCGTGCGTGCGTGCGTGCGTGCGTGCGTGCGTGCGTGCGTGCGTGCGTGCGTGCGTGCGTGCGTGCGTGCGTGCGTGCGTGCGTGCGTGCGTGCGTGCGTGCGTGCGTGCGTGCGTGCGTGCGTGCGTGCGTGCGTGCGTGCGTGCGTGCGTGCGTGCGTGCGTGCGTGCGTGCGTGCGTGCGTGCGTGCGTGCGTGCGTGCGTGCGTGCGTGCGTGCGTGCGTGCGTGCGTGCGTGCGTGCGTGCGTGCGTGCGTGCGTGCGTGCGTGCGTGCGTGCGTGCGTGCGTGCGTGCGTGCGTGCGTGCGTGCGTGCGTGCGTGCGTGCGTGCGTGCGTGCGTGCGTGCGTGCGTGCGTGCGTGCGTGCGTGCGTGCGTGCGTGCGTGCGTGCGTGCGTGCGTGCGTGCGTGCGTGCGTGCGTGCGTGCGTGCGTGCGTGCGTGCGTGCGTGCGTGCGTGCGTGCGTGCGTGCGTGCGTGCGTGCGTGCGTGCGTGCGTGCGTGCGTGCGTGCGTGCGTGCGTGCGTGCGTGCGTGCGTGCGTGCGTGCGTGCGTGCGTGCGTGCGTGCGTGCGTGCGTGCGTGCGTGCGTGCGTGCGTGCGTGCGTGCGTGCGTGCGTGCGTGCGTGCGTGCGTGCGTGCGTGCGTGCGTGCGTGCGTGCGTGCGTGCGTGCGTGCGTGCGTGCGTGCGTGCGTGCGTGCGTGCGTGCGTGCGTGCGTGCGTGCGTGCGTGCGTGCGTGCGTGCGTGCGTGCGTGCGTGCGTGCGTGCGTGCGTGCGTGCGTGCGTGCGTGCGTGCGTGCGTGCGTGCGTGCGTGCGTGCGTGCGTGCGTGCGTGCGTGCGTGCGTGCGTGCGTGCGTGCGTGCGTGCGTGCGTGCGTGCGTGCGTGCGTGCGTGCGTGCGTGCGTGCGTGCGTGCGTGCGTGCGTGCGTGCGTGCGTGCGTGCGTGCGTGCGTGCGTGCGTGCGTGCGTGCGTGCGTGCGTGCGTGCGTGCGTGCGTGCGTGCGTGCGTGCGTGCGTGCGTGCGTGTGTGTGTGTGTGTGTGTGTGTGTGTGTGTGTGTGTGTGTGTGTGTGTGTGTGTGTGTGTGTGTGTGTGTGTGTGTGTGTGTGTGTGTGTGTGTGTGTGTGTGTGTGTGTGTGTGTGTGTGTGTGTGTGTGTGTGTGTGTGTGTGTGTGTGTGTGTGTGTGTGTGTGTGTGTGTGTGTGTGTGTGTGTGTGTGTGTGTGTGTGTGTGTGTGTGTGTGTGTGTGTGTGTGTGTGTGTGTGTGTGTGTGTGTGTGTGTGTGTGTGTGTGTGTGTGTGTGTGTGTGTGTGTGTGTGTGTGTGTGTGTGTGTGTGTGTGTGTGTGTGTGTGTGTGTGTGTGTGTGTGTGTGTGTGTGTGTGTGTGTGTGTTTAGACTAACTCGAAAACTAAAAGGGCTAAAAAGACGCGGAAAACGTCGTTGCAAGGCTCTCGACAAGCCCATTCGAAAGTACTTTTTTATTCTTCTTCCAGTCAATATTGAGGTCATCAGAGGTCATCAAAGGTCAAGTTTTCCAGTTTTAGGACTTCGCTCCAGAAACCCCCAGATATCACAGGAACTATGATGTCTAGGAAAAACGGAAAAACATGGAACGCTCTTGAAAAATGCAATCAGCAAGGTATCCTCAGATTTTAGCCCAGGTTTAGGCTCCAGAGCTCATCATATGTCAAAAAGGCTATGCTTGTATGTATAAAGTAAGCTTGTATTAGTGCTTCATAATTGCCGTTTGTAAATCGTTAATTTTCTCCAATACCATTTCTATTGGGCTGGATCAAAATATTGACGCATAAAAAAAAAATTATTTGGGTCTAGTGCCAGCAACTGAGATGTTGAGATGTAGAGAGGGCAGGGACACATTACTACATTTCTGGACATAATCATATAGTCAACCAGACGTTTTAAACATTACCAGATATTTATAAATGGAGCTGTAACAGAAGTGAAAAGGAGAAGCATTGTTTACCATTTTGATTTTTGATTAGTCATTTAACCCCATTACTGTCGGGATAAAACAAATACGAATCTGTCGGGGGGGGGGGGGGTATTCGCCCCCCTCCCTTCGTATCTCGGAAACCGCTGGACCGATTCTCTCTGGGAAAGCGGCATTCGATTCCTTGAAGCATGAACTACATTCCTGAATTCATAAATATGCACAATTTTGTAATGGGCGGATACAGGTAGAAATAAAATGGGGGAAAACATGCATTTTTAGAGTCTTGCCCTGTAACGTTGTTTGAACGCAATTGTTTTTCATGTTCTTGGATTTCGCCATCTAATTGTTTGCTCTATAACATATACTCCTTTTTAAGGTTTGGGAAAATTAACCTTATAGCGTCCTCAGGTAATTCCAAAGGGGGTATCTGCAGATGTCACTATTATATTTTTTTGCCGCTTTGATTTCTGTTTTAGGTGCTTATAATTATATGTGTATGCATGAGAATGTAAATTATTGCAGTTTTTTATTTGTGCAGTGGCGTGCTCAGGAGGGGAAGGGGAGGGGAATTGAGCTTTGTCTTTTGTTATCTTTATCCTTACTTATTTATATATTTTGCTATGTAGTGTCACGCCATGGGTCCATAATTCCCATGCGTGTGAACGGAGTCAAACACATGCCCCCAAAATCCATCCCTGGAGTCGCTCTTGGGAAGCCAAACATTTCAAAACAAAATAGGAACGTGTGCAAGGCATCGCTAAAAGAGGTCACAAAGTTTCAAGTTTATATCTTTTGCTATGTGGTTACACGTCGTGGTTCCACAACTCTCCCCCTAATTTCATACCTGGAGCCGCCCATAACATTGGGACATGCACTTGCGTCCCACCCCTGGAACCACCTATGCCACAAAATACTATTGTGATCCATGCAGATGATATTACACAAGATAGTCCACCGCAAAATAACGTTTTAAGTTACTAAACACCATGTGAGTATACACTTGCCCCCCAAAAACGTTCCTGGAGTCGCCTGTGGGAAGCACAAAAATAAAATAAAAGCGCAAGGTGTGCAAAGAACAGTTAAGAAGGTGAACTGAGTTCAAAATTCTTGTGTTTCAAATTTCGATGAAATACCAGTGACCCAAAATGCTTCCCAAAATACGTCCCTGAAGGCGCCCATGCTCAATCCCAAAAATTGAACAAAAATGTTCAACATGTCTACAAAAAGTAGTAAAGAAAGGTGTGAAAGTCTTAGGCTCGTATCTACAACTGTCAGAGAATGAGATCTGATTCCCCTTGAGAGCCGAGTCACGCTGAAAACCCAAAACATGCCCCCCTCCAAAAAAACACGCCTAGAGCCACCCCCGGTGAGCTGAAATTTTGAACATTTCCCAAATGTGCCCAATTAATATTTAGGAAAAGTCAAAAAGTTTGATGGCCGTATCTTCACTCGTTTGGGGACAGGAGCGTAAATTTTTAAGGGGAGGTAGTTTTAATCCCCCCCCCCCGACACTAATAGGGTTAAAAGCACATTGTGGAATTTCGACTCAAAGGGTTAAATCAAATGCGGAATAAGGAAAAGGAGAAGCAGACACAAATTTAACTTGTGCCATTAGGTAGGTAAGTGTGTTACAAGGTGGCATCTCCTCTCGAAATACTATGCCATAGTAGAGGGCCATTACTGTTTGTGTATACATATAGCCAGTATATACCTTTAATATTATATTAACTAAATTCCTTTAAGACTTCGAAAATGCCAACTTTACTATGGGTGTTATTCTGCAGGTGACAAGCTGGTGTACAAAGACTCCACAGGGGATCTCCGAGAATACAACAACAGTAGTCAAAGTTCGAGGTTAATTTTCCGATTGCCAACGGAGGTAAGCAACTGATTCGAATCAAGGCTGAAGATTACTCACATTGTATATACTTTAAATGTTATTTGGATACTTTTATGATATTTATCAGTAAACATTGTGATTAAATGTTTCCTGCAAGCCAGGACGCAGTAATATCCCAAATGTGGGGGTGCAAAATCAGTCATTTATGAGCCCCGGGACTAAGGCTTAGTTTTAACGTTTCTAATCAGTGTGGAAGTCATCACGTTCACAGACTTTCGTTTACTACAACACTTGTGGTGGTCATTTGTTCGCATAGTCATGCTTACAAAAGACGGCCAATAACTGAACAGATAATAAGTAATAAGTAACCTGTCGCTCTCGAACAAAATTGGATCACCTCGCATTATTCTAATATTTTCACATGTGTATTGACATCAGCTTAACTTTTCCTAGGAACCAGTCGGGGACATTGCTACGCTAATTTCATCGAATGGAAGATACGTTCTTGAGCGAAGAAAGATCAGCTACGTAAGTAAAACTGATACAATGTACAAAATGCATACACAAGGTACAGTCTTGCCTGACTGCCAAAAGTGATGTTGATTTGGGTATTCCGAGATACTGTTGTGTAACGTCTTAAAATTGTGTTTAAAATCCTTTTAATATTAAATATTGACCTGAAATATTACGATGCACATGTTATGTAAATACAGCTTGCCTGCTTGTGAAACCTTGCTTCAACACCGTCCACTTTATGTGGGTACTTTACTAATTATGTATGCATACGTATACTTCTATTAATGCGAATCACTTATGACTTTACTAAATACTTATGTCAAAATCATCACATCATGCTATTTATTCCAAAGAATCCCTTGTTATTGCTGATAAATATACAAAACGGCTCATCAGTGTACCACGAGTGATAAACAGGTCGGTGATGAATGGTGTGTTGCTGGTCACTGAAAACTGATCTGCAATTCTCTTTCACAGGGTCTGAGAGGTTCCTTTGAGGCGCAATACACCGTGCACGACGTCAGCAGCGGGTAAGGCTGCGAGACAGTTAGTGGAATGTGATTTATATATGTGGTTTGAGTGCGACATTGGCATGGGTAAACAGGCGGAAGCAGGCGGCATTGAATCATTTAAAGGTTTTAGCCCGAGAAAGCATTTGTGTTGATGTCTATAGTATATACGCCGGGATTCCAACATTTCATTCCAGTTATTGTGATCATTGAAATAAGTTTCAGATGATTAATACCGATATCACTTACTTAGATGATTAAGACTGACATCACTCACTTAGATGATTAAGACCGATATCACATACGTGCATATGTTGTAAGCTTATGGAAAGGATTCTAGCCTAGCTACCTCGATGATCTCATTACCGAGCGGGCGCGACGCGCCCGTGAAATTTCTCGTCAACTTACTAGACAAATTTACATTTGACCCGGCCCGAACCGGCCCGAACCGGCCCGAACCGGCCCGAGCCAGCCCGAACCGGCCCAACCCGGTCCGACCCGGCCCGATCCGGCCATACAGACGCTTTTCGGAAGCTAATAACTTTGGAACCACTGCTCCGATTGGGATCAGGTTTTCACCATTGGATAGGACCATCAAATCAATTTTGATTTTGGTATGTTGCGTTCTGATAGGGATGGTACCATAGCGCGTGGAACAGGTAAACGTCGAAATGAACACCAATAATTTTTGATACAAAATGGCATTATTAATCTAAGCATTCGTTTTTTATACGCTGAAGCATGCAGCGCTCTGGACAGTGGCGGCTCGTCATATGAGGCAACTGAGGCCGGGCCTCACCTATTATTTAGGAAGAATGTGCTTTGAAATATGCATTGGTTGCCACAGAAAAAAGATGTGGGAGTGATTTCCATTCTGCACATCGCAGTGCATTTTATTATGGCATATCACCGAAATTCTCCGGCTCTTCCACCCACCCGCCAGTACGTTTACCATACTACAGCAAACCACTACGAGCCGACTGAGGCCCGGCCGGTCTGCCGAATGTCATTTTGTCCACATGTGAAAAGGTCGGAATGCCTTTTTTGCCGAGCACATCCTGTCCACTGCTCCTCCCTTGCTGCTGTAGTTTTGCACCATCCACCAGGGCAGGCACGTAACCAAGGAGGGAGGGGGAGGCAGGTGCGGCGGCAGGTGCGGCCGCATCCCCCTGGAGGCCAGGAGGGCCCTTTTCGGCGCGCTGCGCGCGCCGAAAAGCGCCGACGAGACCGCGCGAAGCGCGGTATCATGGACTCTTTACCAAGCGTGGTTTTTAGAGAGTTTAGAGGACTTCAGAGACTCTTTAGGGCCATCAGGACCCTCTCTGAAAGACCAGAGGGCCCCTTGGACGTTCAAAAGAGCCCTGTGCATGTCAGAGGGGCCCCTGGCCAGACCGAAAGGGCTCCTGAGCGGGACCGAGGGCCCCCTGAACACGTCGAATGGGCCCCTAGCCAGCACAGAGGGGCCCCTGGGCAGGTCGAGAGGCCCCTGAGCATGTCGGCAAGGTGACAAAGCAGTCAGCACAGTCCCTTGCCAGGTCATAAGGGCCCCTGATCAGGTTGGAGGACCCTTAGACAGACCCCAGAGGGCCCCTGGGAAGTTCAAAGGGCCCCTGTGCAGGTCAGAGGGGCCCTGCCCAGACCGAAATGACCCCCTAGGTGGGTCAGGACGGCCCCTGCACATGCTGAATGGGCCCCTAGTCCGCACGGAGGGGCCCCAGAGCAGGTCGGAGGGCCCTCGGAACATGTCGCAAGGCGACAAAGCAGCCAGCGCAGTCCCATGCCAGGTCGGAAGGGCCTCTTAGAAGACTGGAGGGCCCCTGGACAGACCAGAGGGGCCCTGTGCAGATCAGAGGGGTCCCTGACCAGACCGAAAAGGCCCCTGGGCGGGTAGGAAGGGCCCCGGAACATGCAGAATTGGCCCCTAGCCAGCACCGAGGGGCCCCAGGGTAGGTAGGAGGGCCCCCTGAGCATGTTGGCAGGGCAACAAAGCAGCCAGCGCAGTCCGACCAGAAGAGCCGCTGAGCAGATCGGAGGGGCTCCTGGGCAAGTCAGAGGGGCCCCTGGCTAAACCGAAACGGTCCCTGAGCCGGTCGGAAGGGCCCTTGAACATGCCGGATGAGTTCCTAGCCAGACTGGAAGGGCCCCTGGGCATGTCGGCAGGGTGACAAAGCAGCCAGTTCAGTCCCTGGCCAGGTCGGAAGAACCTCTGAACAGGCCGAATGGGCCCCTTGACACACAAGGGGGCTTCTTGGAAGGTCAGAAGAGTAGTCCCTGGTCAGACTGGAAGGGCCTCAAAGCACGTAGAGATCCCAGATGAAGATTAAATACAAAGAGGACTTACTCCACAAGAAAAATATTGAAATCGGAGCGTTCGAGTATATTGTTACACCCTTCGTCAGCGATTAAGAGGCATTCGGTAGCAGGTAACTTAGGTCTTTAAAGGGAAATAATGACCTTTTGATTTTGTTAGCAACAATTTCTTAGGCTACCGTTATGGTTTTAAAATTATTTTTATTTAAATTTAAGAATTAAATACAATTATTCCCAAATTCAAAGTTGTAAGTTTGGAAAAAAATACAAAACAAGTACCTTGTGTACTTCATGGAGATCATTGACAAATTCGTCCTTCCCTACCATTGTTTACATCAAGTGCGGCATTTTGGAGGCTCTATGACGTTTCCGATCTAACTGAGCGCTGCTCGGACACACGCTAGTAGCGCTAGTAGCGCTTTCGTTCTCCATGGCAACCAGGCGTCAGCCAATCAAAAGCCAGAAAGGGAATACGTTCTGGCTTTTCATTGGCTCACGCCTGGTTGCCATGGAGAACGAAAGCGCTACTAGCGCTACTAGCGTGCGTTCGAGCAGCGCTCTGATCCGTGAAGCAATCCGTGAAGCATCCGTGATGCATGACTGACTATCAGTATAAGTCATGAATAACAACAACATGCAAACTATACCAACTCGAATAAAATAAGGGCGGAATGAATTGAACCCCAGGCAAGCTAGTATTCGCAAAGCACTCGGCACTGCGCCACAATAGCAAAAGGTGAGGGAAATGCATATTGGATACAATATTATTACGTCACAGATTTCTGAAGTGTCAACTACTATTAAACACAGTGATAAAATACCTTTAATAATGATTAACAAGAAAATTCAAACTTAAAAACAATAATTTGAATAAGTCTTTAATTAGCTTTCAACTCAAAATCAGATATATTTTGCAATGCTACACAAGAATGGCACCAGTGACGTCATTAACAAAGCCTGCTACGGGACTTTGGTATACTAATCAGGAACAACTCGCCACAATGGTTAAGTGCGCCGAGAAGCATGACAATGACTTTGTAAACAAATCGCCGACGCTAAATAGGTCGCCGTCGATGTGCATCGATGAGCTTCCGATTTAATTGCCAGTTTTGTGTTATTGTTTGTTAGTTTTTTGGGGAAAAATTATTATTTTTCATGATAATATAAAGCATAGTGTTATATACAGCCACAGACAAATTATACAATACTCCTAATGTTGAAAACAAATGAATCGATTTTCAAAAGTTGAGGGTCGCAACCACTAACTATGCCGCCGTTGATGTGCATCGATGAGCTTCCGATTTTATTGCCACTTTTTCCAATCTCTGTTAGTTTTAGAAGATCGCCGGGCATATAATCACAACAAGCAGAACGCACAATATATTTTCCACTCCATTGCGTACAAAAACAATACGGGAAAAGCCCGCAGTTTGATGAGGACCAAAAGTACTTGCAATTACCGGTCGTTAAAAGTGTGGAACGCTTATCAACTTTAACTTGAAATATCTTTCGGTAGGAAAGTTTTCATGCAAAATGTGATGAATTTACTATATATTTTGGTCTCGTCTGGCGATTTCAAGTGCTAACTCCATTTTTGCGGAAAAAAAGGTCATTATTTCCCTTTAAGTAAGCCCTAAGTAAGTAAGTAAGTAAGTAAGCTCGTCTTTAAGATGAGCAATGACATGTTACCGAATGCCTCTTAATCGCTAACGAAGGATGTTACAATATACCCGCAAGCTCCGATTTTATTTTGTTTTATTGTAGAGTAAGCCCTCTTTATATTTAATATATATCACCCACTCCACATCATGTCTTTTCGCGGATCCCAGATGAGTCCCTGAACAGGTCAAAAGGGCGTTGAAAAGGTCGGAGGGCCCCTAGACGATCTGAAGGGACCCTGGGCCTTTCAACAGTAAGAATGCAGTTGTCCAGGGAATACAACTCCAAATTTTTGCGGCGCTCCGCGGCGCAATTTAACTACAAATTCAATTATATGCGGCTTAGAAGAAAAAAGGTCAGTTTATCGGCGCATTTATGTGTTATGTTGCTACTTTCCTATATAATTGGGAAAAAATATTTCACTTTAGCATTTTTTAACGCACTTTTAAACGCACAATAACATTTTTAGAGGTCCGCACCATAAGCAATGCGACGCATTGATGAGAATGTATATCTAGGGCTAAGGCATAAGACTTAAAATTTCGCGCCGCTCCGCGGCGCAATTTGTTTAAGGGTTCCAGATTTTGAGCTTTAAAAAATATTCCAAGCTGATTTCAAATTGGTGTCGCTGGTTCCAAAGTTGATATGGCAGTTTGCTAACTTCAGGTCCTAAAAGTTGGTATGGCCCATGCCATACCTGTCATACTGCATTTTCCATCCTTGTAACGTGCTTTTTCATCCGTTTTGATTGGACCTTTCAACGCTTGGGAAGGGGTCCTTTCAGCGCTCGGGAAGGGGGTTCTTTCGAGACGCCACACCCCCCTGGACGAAATCCTGGCAACGTGCCTGCACCAGGGTTTGCATTAGAGGTGGCAAAAGTTGTCAGCAGGTTTCATAGCCAATCTGCAGCTTCTTGAAGGCCAATTAGCTGGCAAAAAAAATTCTTGGTCATCTAAATCCTCTGTATCCGAATGGGGGAGGGGTGATCGTCTACCCCCCCCCCCCCCCCCCCCCCCCCCCCACCACCACCACCACCACCACCACCTGCCTGCCTGCGCCCCTACCTTCTACCTCCAGGAGCTCCCCGGCTACAGTTCCCGCTCAGCAGGGAATAGCCGACGAACCAAACATCCAGTCAGCTATCAGTGCGCGCGCAGTTTTTTTTCTCGCGTGCGCGGCCGCATGACACCAACACTGACCTGGACGGCCGGAAGTGGGTAGCGACACGACGGGCGCAGAGTGCTGACCGTAGTGAGAGTAGTGAGGAGTGAGTATGTACCACGGGTGTACGATAGAGTGGGTCCATGGCACTAAACGATGGCGTTTAGCGCACCATGGCTTCTTCTATACGGAAGACAAGAGGAGTGGGGACGACAAGATATACATGAGATGCAGCACCCGAGTGCGTCTGAGTTGCAAAGGGCGTGGCGTGTATGCTCGCGGGGTCTTTTTGGAGAGCAAGGGACACAATCACGCCCCAGCATGGCTGCAATGGAGCAGTCTGCCGCACGCGCGGAAATGAAGGAGCGCGCCGGGACGACGGCTGAAAGCGTTACGCGCACAAACAATATTGACACATGACGACAATTGCTGCGCATGACACCAAAGGCATTCGACATTCGGCAAAACATTATTTTGAACATTTCACATGTCGATACAATGACATTCAGCAAAAAGGCATTTCGGCTTTTTCACATGTCGACAAAATGACATTTCGGCCAAAAAAGCATTTCGACCTTTTCACACATCGACAAAGTAAAATTCGGCAAAATGACATTTCGGCTTTTTCACGTGTCGACAAAATGACATTTCGGCAAAAAGACATTTCGATCTTTTCACATGTCGGCAAAATGACATTCGGCAAAAAGACATTTCGACTTTTTCACATGTCGGCAAAATCACACTTCGGCAAAAAGACATTTCGATCTTTTAACATGTCGGCAAAATGACATTCGGCAAGAGGACATTTATACTTTTCCACATTTCGGCAAAATCACATTTGGACCTTTTGACATGTCGACAAAAAAACATTTCGACAAAAAGGCATTCGCAATTTTGCTTTCGGCATATTCACATGTCGTCAAAAAGACATTTCGTCAAAGTGTCCTTCGACAATATGCATTCGCCAAAAATGACATTCGGCAAAATGACATTCGCCAATGTGTCCTATAACCCCTCCGCCCCCCTCTCCACCCTTCCCCTCCCCGCTTGGTGTCCGGCACATTGGCGAATGTTATTTTGCCGAATGCCATTTTGGCGAATGCATATTGTCGAAGGACACTTTGACGACATGTATTTTTGTCGAAATATGAACCATTTAAGCAGCCCCGGTGACACTTAACCCGCGCCCCGCTGGGGGGAGTCAGAATCTGCCCCTCCCTGATTTTCTCAATAACTTGAAAACTATGGTAGATATCAACTTCAAACTTGAAGTACCTTATTCTGCATCAATTCTACGTCTGTACACCAAATTCCAATGAAATTAATGCAGCATTTTGGGAGATAATAACGTTTTAATGACGCTATGTCAATACCATTTTTGGTGGAAAACGATAAATGTTTGAACAATCGTAGAAAAAAAGAAGTTTTGAAGCAAATTGCAAATAAAAACGTCAAAAGAAAGGAAATAACATTCTCTTCAAAATAACAATCTCGGATTTTCGAAATTGTTTTTTTGATTCCCAACAAGGTTCCCAACCCCCCCCTAAAAAAACTTTTTCGGGAAAAAAATCATTTTTTATGAATTTGAAAAGTGAATTTCTTAAGCTCGAATACCAAAATAAGGTGACCGGCCCAAATCCGCGGAGAAAAAAATGGGTTACCTTTTTGCCACAAAAAGATGCCCCCCCCCACGGAGAGAGGCTGGATCCACCAGTGGAGACGGGGCTGATTTGGACAAGCATGTGTGCGGGGCAGGGCGGAGTTCCGCATGCCTGGGACTTCGGCAGACCGGGGAAAAGGGCAGGGTTGATTTTGTGAAGTCAGGGAACGTGGTAGGTGGATTTCGGCTTGCCCGAGTGCAAAATTGTCTGTTTGCCATCCACTTCTTTAACTGAGGTGTTCATAGGCGTACCCAAGGGGGGGGGGGGGCAAACGGGGCAATTACCCCCCCCCCCCCTCAAGGTCTGTACGTGCCCCCTTGTCCGTATGTTCCCCTTTGGAAGTAGGGTTTTATTTCGAGAGAAAAATGAATGATTTTTGTTTAAAGAAAAAAATGCTGAAAATATGCCCCTCTGAAAATATAATGGGCCAAATCCGATGTTTTTTTTTTGGTGGGAGTACCTTATGCCCCCCTGATCAAAAACTGCCCCCTCCTGGAGTGAATCCTGGGTACGCCACTGGAGGTGTTGTGCTTTATCGCGAACATTCCTCAATTTTGCTCTATCCCATTCACGAATGGAAAAGACATGACACAAAAGGCTCTTTATTACCATAATTTTGATTTTGGTGTCTTTTAATTTCGATTTTGTTTTATTTTCTCACAAATCCCGGTCAAATCCACGAATTCCCCGGTTCACAATTTTTCGAGAATATCATGAAGTGGAAAGAACAGTTCATTTAAGTTATCCATTTATTGTATAATTTATTTTCATTAACATCTTTGTTATTTGTATCATTTACTCCCCCCGCTCAAAAACACCTTTCGCTGACGGCGCACTCATGTGGGGGGGGGGGGGTAGCGTTCTCTTGAGGGCTTGTTCCCCCTTGACGGATTTATAAATACGCCACTGATAGGGGATACTCTACCCCGCAATCTGAAGATAGGGGGAGGCGCGTCCCCCGCGTCCCCCCCCCCCCGGTGGCGCCGCCCCTGGACGGAACATGTGCACACCTAATGAGCCTACTTCGTTTTTGTGATGTTATAGTTAATAGTGTTGTATATTGTATTACAGTGTTATTTGTGTATATGTTACCAGTTACCACCACCAGGACCTTCATTGGTATTTGTGGTGTAATACATGAATCTGAATCTGAATCTGAAGTTAACTATTTCGGTGATTACATATGACCCTATGACCCCACGGCAAAAAAGGGAGACACAGTTGTAATAAACGCACGCTCGAGCTCATTTCAGAATGTGGGTAAATAAATAACAAAACATTTCGTGCACCATAGGTGGAGTTGATAATTCTTGGAGTTCTCTGCAATTCGAAGTTATAACTTGTATGCTGATATATAAATATTAACTCATATTAAGTACGTATCATGGCAATCCCTATTTTAATGTTGCTTCAACTTTTGAAACAAGCATGCTATATATCTTGAAGGCTTTTAATCTGATAAGTCATCCACGTACCACCACACATGTAAACCATACACAGTGAATACCGGAACTAATAAATAAGCGTCTGTACACGAAGTTCGCAGAATCAAGCTCATTCTAAGCTTCATGAAGACTTCTTGCGAATTCATTGCGCTTAAATTCATGCTACTTGATACGTTTACGGATCAGCTATGAAAACAACTAGGGAAGTGAATAATCCCACAAACAAGACAAAAACTGGAGGTGGAGGCAACGTTAATGATAATACAAAACAGAAAGATGGTGGGGAAACGGGCAAAAAGAAAAAGGCGAAAACGCGGTACAAAGATCCGAGCAAGATGTGCTGGGATCCTTGTCCTATGTTTGCATATGACGTCAAAGATGTCAACAAGCCAAACAAATACATTCTCCTGGTCATCACTTGCATCCTTTGGTGCTTCAGTATAGTCACCGTTTGCGTAGGTGCTCATCTCGTTGTGCAAAGAAAAACCCGACATGAAGTCATATCAGCTGCCAATTTTTCGGACTTCTGGCTCAACTTTTCCCTGGTTCTTCTTTGCAACGGCATTGCATCTTCCATCATCACCTTCTGTGGCTTCGTCGGCGTCCTGCGGGAGAACATTCTACTGATCCGCGGGTTCTACATATCACTCATCGTGTTGCTGCTGCTGAAGTTTAGTCTGGCCGTGTTTGTATTCGTGTTCGCCGACTACTCGCGGCCGCTGCTGGAGGGCATGCTGGCCGAACAGGCCGTGGCGGACTACCGAGCCAGCAGTGACGTCGAGACGCTGATGGACTACCTGCAGACCACGTTCCACTGCTGCGGTCTGCGCGACGACGGCTTCCAGGACTGGTCACGCAACATCTACTTCAACTGCTCAGACATCAACCCGAGCTCGGAGCGGTGCGGCGTGCCCTGGTCCTGCTGCCGCAACCACACCGGCTTCACCAACCCGCTCTGTGGCCTCGGCGTGCAGAAGCTGGACCGCAACATCGCCAGCAGAACCATCCATACGATGGGCTGCCTGCACGCCATCCAGCTGTGGGTGTTCTCACACGCTGTCGTGGTGGGTCTTTTGGTGCTGCTGGAGGTGTCGGTGATTGTGGCAGTGACGTTTCAGTGCACGCGTATAGTGAACGAGGTGCAGATGATGAACGGCGTGTACCGCGGCCCCTGGTGGGACAGCATCGGCTCCTCGCAGAAGTCAAGGCCGCGGAAAAGGAGTCAGACGCCACCGCCGAGTACGGCGACAGGGCCGCAGAGTCCGCGGCCGCCACCGGGGCCGTCTGGGCAGCTCTGGCCGAGCGAGCCGCCCTCGGAGGCCGAGCAGGAGCGGACCAAACTGACCTCGGTCATGAAAATCGGACATGGTCCGGCCGTACGGAGAACCCGGAAAGCGCCGCCAACGGGGCCGTCCAGCGGTCCGCCTGGAAGGGTACCCGGTCAACCACCGAGCGAGGTTCCCAACCAACCGTCCGGCGAGGCATCCAACCAACAACTCATAGAGCTATCCAGCCCGCAGCCCAGCGAGCTCCACAGCCAGCCTCCGACTATCGTGGTGGTCGACAGTGATGGCCAGGTAATCAGCGAGCGTGTGTTCGCAACCACGTTCCGGGACGTGGCAGGCACCAAACCTCACCAGACAGAGCTCTCAGACGTGGCTGACATGCTGCAGTCTGCGGCAGATAAATCCTATTTTTGTCATACAGATTCGCAACAGGCTGTCCCTTCGGCCGTCAGCGATGGTAGTACCGGTATTACCGGTAGTACCGATAGTATTGATAGTGAAGCAGTCACAATCGATAATGCTTGATTTTTGTCAACTGGCTTGCTACAGACTGCGTTGAAGTATTTTAAAGCGTATTCTTATTCCTTAGTTGCAATATTCTACAATCTTCCATTTCAAAATACTTTACTCTACAAACTGGTATGCAAACGTGTCTATCACTTAGCGGTGTGTCCTCGCAGTGATTGTTAGTGTAACAATGGAATTGATGATACATTGTCGACTTCTCAGTAAGAGCACCGGCTGTTGAGAACCGTCTGGATGAAAGCTGGCATTACACGTCGATCTGGTGATAGAAACATTCCGACAACACACAAGTGAAGAGAAGCGAAGTGGTGGAAAGCAGTCTCTATAGCAGCAATAATTATTATTTTAAACGTTTAAGGAGACATGGGAATGCCATTTCAAGCTATCATTTATTCTGCGACGAGTTCTTTAGTTCCATGTTCGGAACAAAGTTTATCGGATCCGAATGTGGTCATTGACAGGACACTAGCTAGAACTAATCATGGGTGGGAACGTTTGCCGCCTATCGGAATGACGAGTGTTGAGCCTGTGTCGCTTGATCCGAGTTAGACGAGAGTTGTGTCGTCATGCGCCGGTAACGATTCATGCCTGGCGTCGTTTGGCTCTTTATGTGTTCTCAGTGTGATTGCATGATTGTGTTTATGTACATAACTTTTATGTCTGAGAGATACTGTAATCACCTGATCATTCTTCATTCCTTCCATGTGGTCGTTGGTGTTATATTACAATAAATATATTAGAACCGTTACATTTTTCGCAGATATATTGATCATTAACCCTCACCCTACGGCGGGGGGGGGGGGCCTAACAGGCCCCCCCCCTGGGGTTTTTCTTGAATAACTTTTGACACATGGGGTGCATCTTGCTGACATTTTTGGTAGCTGAGTTTAAACAATTATACGTAGGCTGTAAACATTTATTTGAAATTGGTTGAATATTTTGGGAGATAATAATGTTTTGATGTCGTCATGTTGGTACAAAAAATGAGAAATATTTGAAAAATCGTAAAAAACAGAGTTTTAAAGCAAATTGCAAACTCAATTCAACAAAGATATAAAATGGAATTTTCTTTTAAAATGGCAATCTCGGATTTTCACAATTTTGGATTTTTAACCCCTAAAATTAAAAAAATGAGCATGGACAATACTCATACCAAATTTCAAAGCAATATCTTCATTATTGACTGAGTGATGGCTTCCTAAGTGTAAGAAACTGATGACGTCATTTTTGATAACTTTTTTGACATTTTTGGACAAAATATGAACAAATAATTACTTTTTTTTTGTATTTCTGAGCCAAAACTGGTCTAGGAATATGCCTTTTATTTACATTTATCAATTTCTAATTTTGAGGTTTTCTGAAGAGCAAAATCGATGTTCTGGACGTGGTAAATCAGAGGTCATTCACTTGACCTGGAAGGTCACCCGTTGACCTGGAACCTAAAAATCGCATACTGTTAGATTCCTCTCATGACAGGTAACATGCTGGTTCTTATGGCATTGCTCTAAGTTGCTAGGTTTGGAAGTTAACAAGGGGGGCTGTCAGGCCCCCCCCGTAGGGCGAAGGTGAAAAAACTCCCGTAGGTCGAGGGTTAACAGCAAATCGTAAGAATAGATATGACCGTTGCGAATTGATTTATGCCATCTCAACTTCATGTTTTGTTGTTGCAAAGTCACAGACTATATATTTCCTCCACACATATAAATCATATTTTAACCCTCGCCTGGGTAGCGGGGTGGATGCCACCCCCCCTCGGTTTTTCTGGAATAACTCGCTTAGTTTCCAACCGATTTCGATGCAACTTTCAGTACCCTACTTTTGAAGAAAAAAATTCCCACATACTCTAAAAATTAGTAATTTCTAACCCACATGACTCGTGACCTATGACCTGTTTCTCAAGGTCATGTCAGGCGCAACTGGCGTCCCGCAGTATCGATGCCTGTAACTTCTGCAGTTTTCGAGTGTGTGTTGTTCAGAAGCATATGCACAGGTGTTTCCAGGTGACAGTTGTTGCTTCCACTGATATTGTGACCTCGATTGACCTTTTCAGAGGTCAACTGAGGTCATTGACCTCCGATGACCTCAGATGACCTTTTGGGCTTCTGGCGGTTTCTAGGACATTTGTGACGCTGATTTCAAATATGGGATCTATTTTACATAAATATATGTTCCACTGGGGTCATGCGCTCTTCCACAGGTCAACCGAGGTTACTGACCTCAGATGACCTGACATGACCTTTTTGGAATTTGGCATTTTTGGGACATTTTGTGACGCTGATTACGAATTTGGCACCCATTAAGCATTATGATATGCTCATTCACGATTCTAGCTCGATACAATTCAATTTATACGCATTTTCAAGTTTGATGACATTTGGGTCATTGACATGACCTCAGAAGTCACCTAATGACCCAAGACCTTAAAATCGGGTATCAGCGACTTCCTCTCGTCACAAGAAACACGCTCTCTTTGAATCGAAGCTCTAGCTCAATTAGGGACGAAACGCTAAGAGGGGTGGGGTGTGGGGGGGGGGGGGTCGTACCAACCTACCCGAACACGTAGTGATTTTGCCCTACCCGGGCGAGGGTTAAAGGAAATCAGTCACTTCTATAATGGGGTTTTAAACTGAGATGACAGTTTAAAAGGCCACGCATCGATAAATCCTTACAGCATACTCCGTTTGGTTTTAAGGACTCTCCTGCCTAATATATTTGATGTTTTATCCTAAAATTTGGCGCTGTGTCGAAAAGCTTCATATGATAGCATGTGTTAAAAGCAGCGTTACTGGACCATCGAGCGAGCCCTTCGCCAATGCAAATATTATGATAGTTATGTAAATAATTATAGGGTAATCATTACATTAGTACTAACTACATTGCTAAATAATTATTTTTACATAAGTTCCAAGTTTTTCATTTTTCTTTCGAAGCACGAAATGTCATAATATGCGCCACTTGTGAAATTCACGCACTTCTCGCAATCTATACTGAATATGCGTGTTTATGTTTTCGAAATGTATTGCTTTTGAAAGGAAAAAGAGGTATATCTTGATAATTTAGCCAAACGAATGCCATATTCAACATTTGCAGGTACGAATATTCCTTTATTAGCACATTCACAGCGATTTGGCAGTGGACAGTGGACAGTGGTTGGTTTTAGGTCGCTGATAAATGGATCGATATCGCAATGGCAACATACATTGCATTGTACGTAAGATCGACGCCCAACATTAATAAGGTGAAAATTTTAGCTTCGCGGATTTCGACTAGCTTGAGTACTGTAGGCGTTGCGAAATGAAAAATGCATACTGATAAAAATGAACTGTTGACATATCAGTTTCTACAGCTGAAATATTTTCACGTAGTAAATAATAACTCTTCTTATATCTCATCATATATCTTAATTAATCTGAATCCAATAATGCATAGTGTTACGGATGCATATATGTTTCGTGTTACGTGCATTATATGCATGCACGCATTACCTGTCTGAATATTTCGAGCGTATGCATATCGTATTAACGCTTTCCTCTTACTTCATTAACGAAAATAACAAATCTACTGAAATCCGTGTGAACACATGCGAAGCTGTGTTCCCGACATCGCTGTCTGTCTGTTTCGCCGCCAGCCACCAGTTCCCGGTGCACCTCTCCCGGGACAGCGTGGAGGATCCCTACCTGCAGATGGCGCTCTTCTCTCCACGACAGAGGCAGCGGCCGGCGGCTCGCGATAGTGGCGGCACCTATTCCTTAGCTGTCGTGCACAAGGGCGACATCTACCTCCTGCAGTCAGCCACCCTGAGCACTGAGGTGGTGCGGCTGACAGACACAGGAACTGAAGACCGTATTGTGCTGAACGGCGTCACTAATTGGTGGTACAGAGGTCAGTGGCCTGTAGTGTCGTAGCCAAATTTGTACTAGTAAATGCAAACGATGTTACATAGGTCGTATTGTAGGCTGCAAGCCTGGTTGTGTTATTATAAATGTATATTATATGGGCTATTATTAGCATCCTATTACAGGCTGCTAGCCTGTAACACTAAATATTATATCTATATTTTACCGTGAATAACTTGCCCTTCGATGTAATTCATGATTATCCACGGAATAATGTCAGATCGATATATTCCCTACGCTTGATAAAATAACAAACATATAATTTTCATCATAATTTGCATGCATTTTCATGCATTTTCTAATAAATTGCATAGCATTGCCAATTACCACCATATTTACGACGAAAATATGTCTTATTCTTCAGAGACTCAGTTCGAGACGCCCCAGGCGATGTGGTTCTCACCGTCTGGGAGTCAGCTGATGTTCGTCACGTTCAACGACACCGCCCTGAGCACAGTGGAGACCCTGACGTACCTCAGGGGAGGCGAAATCATCAGGCGCATAATGCCCTATCCGAAGGTGAGGAACTGAATCACTTTGTCGCGAGACTTGCAATAACAATTGATTCTGCTGCACTAGTCAGATACCAACACAACTTTGTCTGAGATTTTAACCTGCGGGGCGCAGGTGGGCCTCCTGGTAGGCCTCTGAGACACCGGGGGTACGGGGGGGGGGTCAAAAGATCTTCCCATTAACTAGAAAACTAAAAGGGACGCAGACGCAGACAAAATAGTTCGAAAGCTCTTGACAAGGACATTCGAAGCTATTTCGGGTATTTTGTTTTGTATCAGGTCAATATTGAGGTCATCAAAGGTCATCAAAGGTCAAATTTTCCATGTATAGAATTTTGCTCCAGAAACCCCCAAATATATCGGGAACTATAATAGCCAGGAACAAACGAGAACAAAATTGAAAGCTCTTAACCCGCTATTGACTGGGAGCGGGCGCTTAACGCCCCCCCCCCCCCTGATGAATTTTCGCAATAGCTCAAAAACCAATAGCGCTATCAACGTGAAACTTCGGGTGCCTTCTTCTAGATCACGTTTACGTCTTTTGTTAAACAAAAATAAAGCAATTTCGTAGAAACAAATTTCGAGTTATATCGAATTTAGTGACGTCACTACACACGAGTTTTACACCAAAATTAGCTCAAATGTAACAGACCGTACAAATGCCATATTTTCAGAAAAATGCAATAAAAAACGTCAAAAGATAGAAAATGGCAAGGGCTACACCATGACAATCTCGGAATTTTGAAATTTTGGGTTTTGGCCCCCAAAAATAAAAAAAATATAGTTTTTTAATGCCCACAAAATCACATTTTTCAAAGATATTAAAAAAAACGTAATATATATCAGAGAACCACATATGGGTAACTAACATACCAAATATCAGAATGATATCACCATTTTTGACTGACTTATGGCATCTAAAGTATGGGTAACTCATGACGTCATATTTACAAATTGCTCTTTTGGCCTTAATTGACCAGATACAGACAAATAAACGGCAGCACTGTATTTCGGATACAAAACTGGTCTACAAACATGCCTTGTTTATTTATATTTATCAATTCAAAACTTTGACCCTCAGTGCCCTGAACTTGACCTGAACTTGTCATTAACTTCACGTAAATGAAGTCAGATGGTAAAATGACTATCACTATCGAATTTCACGTGGAAAATAACTCATAAAACATGCGTTGCATGACTTTCGTATATATTTTGAGCATAGTGACCTATTGTGACCTGACTTTGACCTTGACCTTGGCCAACAATCTCACTGTAGCTCCCACGGGGTGGGTATCATACCTTTGGCAGCAATTTGGGTGATCATGGGTGTAATCGAAGTTTTTAGATGGAAAGAATGGCCCATAAACTCAAATACGTCGATGTTGACCTTTGACCTGACCCTGACCTGACATTTGACCTCACTTTGACATTTTTGAGTAAACTTTAGATTCGTATCATTGAGAGTTTTCGATTGCCACTTTGTGCGTCTCGCTGCAATCATTGGTTCGGAAGATAACCAGGGGAGGGGGTGTTTACCCCCCCCCCCCCCCCCCCCCAGTCAATGGTGTTCTGCTGAGACCCTAGTCAATGCCGAGTTAAATGCAATCGCCATCGCTGTCCTCACATTTTAGCTCAGGTCAATAGTTTACGCTCCAGAAGTCACCAAAGTTCACGATGACATTTTCTTCCAAAATGATTTTCGTACGTTTATCGGTTGAACATAGAGCGATAATTTTACACCATCGTGTATGTCTCGTCAAGGCGCTTCACACAAATATTAATGGTGACCGGTTTATGTCAACTTCAAAATTTGACCTCAGTTCAAGGTCGTTTGGTGTCCCAGGTATGTAATGTTGCATATGAGCCGACGAGAGTCGACGAGACAAACACTGTGTGCCATTCGCACGTCTCTATCTTTATTCTATCAATAGGTATTGACAAAACAAGTGTTGGTGAACTCAGATGACCTCAGCTGACCTTGTAGAGGTCACTGAGCAACAATTGCATCTGGTGTCATCAAAAATGAGCTAAAATAACATGATTCTGAAACATTGACCTGATCTAATGCATATTCTCTGAATAGGAAGCATTTGTATATTTTCCCATTTACTTATAATGAGGAGGTTACGAAATTGACCTGACCTTAGCTCATCGATAAACAAAAAAATAATAGATAAACGAATTGTATGTACTTAGGACCTTATGAAATCCTGTTAGTTTCAAATATTTCTGGCAAACACTGTGGCGTTGGTACGACCACAAACATTTGTGTAGGTAAGTTCACTTGACGTGGCCCGGTGATCTGACCTGAGATGACCTGAGGTCAAAACTTTCACACAGTGTGGGTAATTGATGCCCAAACAGCCGGGCCAAATTTGGTGGCGCTGCGCGCCGCCGTTTTACCGCTATTGCCGAGAGAAAAAAAAACTCTGGGGGGGGGGGGTCAAAATAACCCCCACCTGGGCGAAGGATAATGTATTGAATGTCAAGTTTGGGTATAAGTATATCATAGAAACTTGACCGTTGTTTTGTGTATAGAAGAAGTGGATGAACATTCACGAAGGAACGCGTCTTTTTGTGTTGACTTTTACTTACATCTTATTGTACCTACTTTGTCCACGACCTTTTTGTTGAAGGCCACGTACGTCATTTATTTATTATTAAGAACAGAACAGTGTACATACATATAATGACAGATGAATGTTGAGATAGAATGAAGTAGCGCAGGATGACCGGACGTTTTTACAAACATCAACGAAAGAAGATGTCAAGCTACAATTTGTGATAAGTGCACACTAGTTTCTAGGCCGATCAACACAAATGCGTCTCTGTGCTTTTCAGAGAAATGGAGCATTGACCGAGTTCTCCATCAGTATCTGCAACGTGGAGAAAACGATAGCCAGCAAGAAGCCACATATAGTCGAACTAAAACTCAGCGAGCCGTCAGGGCAAAAGTAAGTCATGCTCATCGAACTTTGATTAATCTTTCCGAAGGGCGGAAAGTGTCAGTACTCAGCACCTGATGCAAAAGTCGTTTCATTCGCGAAGCTTATGTGGAGAGACCAGTGACGTAGCTGGTACCTCCATCACTACTCGTAAATTCAGACTTTGAAGGTATATGCCTGAAGGTAGTATAATAACGCACTGCCTAAATAGTATCTTTATGTGGAAATTACCTTTCGACATGCCATTGTTAAATGCTTAATAGTAAATAATACGCCCAAGTCACAACTGTTATCATTACTATGCTCCTACCGCTACACGCCGTGTGCAACTCGTCTAATTCTTGCGTCGACTCGGTATATTAATCTTCAGCGGCTACCTGACGGAGGTGCAGTGGGTTGGAGACGAGACGGTGGCCGTGTCAACCACAGCCCGTGACCTGACCTCGGGTCAAATCTCCCTCTGCACCGGCCCCACCTGGCACTGTACTGAGGTAAATTCCCAGATTTATCATTTACACATTAAGGTGGACATCGGGCTCGTTTTTACCAGTCGTATTTGTACTGAGAATGCAGTGTATTTCTTTCAGCATTAAAAGCGAAGTCCTCTCAGGCCAAGAGTGTGTATTAAATAAGCAAGCACGGTGCTTTTCGAGTTGTGTAGGGCCTTAAGCTAAAGCATGTTACATACATTCTGATAATCTCGGCTTTCATGACGCAATTTCGGTGCGACACTCAACTATACAAGCATATCATTTCGTTTTCCTTCATGGGCCCGTTCCCGCTGTATTCCTCAGAAGCATGTCCGTGCGCCTGCAGGTGTACGCTGCTGCCAGCTGGCGGTGGGTAAGCGAACTACATCCTGTGTTCGCCGGCGGCCGGTCGGACTTTGTGGTGAGGATGGAGGACACCGGCGAGCATGGAACAGAGATGGTCGAGGTCGAGGCAGAGGGAAGAGTCAAGATCAGACACAAGACGCAGGGCCACAAGATCTCCTCCATCCTGTACTGGGACTGGGAGGAACATTGGATGTGAGTACCGTGACACATGCCCAGGGGCGTAGGGAGGATTTCGCCCATGGGGGGCAGGGGCAAATGGGATCAGAGGGGCCCTCGTCGCCAAGGGGGCCCACAACATTAAAACAGTACAGTATGTTGTATGTTGTAAAACAACGACAAATAAGATTTCGACAACGAAACAAATTAGATTTTTTTTAATTGTTGGAGTCAAAACATAAACTTTTGAAAATCCTGGATAGTCATTTTTAATATTGTCATTTCCTTTTTTCAACATTTTTATTTGCAATTTTCTTCAAAACTCGCATTTCTAGGATTTTTCAAACATTTATTGTTTTTCCACCAAAAATTACATGGCATGACGTGATTAAAACGTCATTATCTCTCAAAGTGCCCCATCATTTTCATTGAAATGTTGTGATGAGACGTATAATTGATGCAGCATCAGGTACTGAAGGATTAACGTCGATATCTATTATTCCTGTCAAGTTATTGAGAAAATCTGGGAAGGGGTGGGGCAGATTCTGCCACCTCCAGCGGGACGCGGGTTAATGATCCTGAAATTATCCTGAATCTTCTTCAATTCGGATTCAGGAAACAACAATGTACGTACATGCCGATTGTGCAAATATGTACGATTAAGTTTACAAAATATCTACAAAATAACGAAATAACATGCCCTTATACCTTGATATACATAAAGCTTTGGATACAGTTTGCTTATCAATTCTCTTGAGACAAAAAAAGTAACACATTGTGCTACGAGGGGTTTCTACAACACGATAGAGTCATATATTAATAAGAGGCATAACTTGGCAATAATAGATGAGGTTGCATCTAAGAAAGAAATAATTAAAATTGGTGTCCCACAGGGTTCAATTTTAGGTCCTCTTTTATTTATTCGCTATATTAATGACATCAGCAATACAACAGACATAGGTACCTTTCACTTATTTGCTGATGATATACGGCAATGTATATGAAAGCTAGAAATGTTGAAGAGCTGCAAATCAAGATTAACCCTCGCCGAACATGCCTGACAGCCCCCTTGAAGTTTTCTTGAATAACTTTTTACTCATGCGTTAAATATTACTGAAATTGGCGGTAGCTGAGTTTACAACAATTATACGTATGCTGTAAAAAGTTAATTGAAATTGGTTGACAATTTTTGGAGATAATCATGTTTTTATGACGTCATGTTGGTGGAAAAACGATAAATATTTGAAAAAATCGTAGAAAACAGAGTTTGAAAGAAAATTGCAAACGCAATTCACCAAAGATACAAAATGACATTCTCTTTAAAATGGCAATCTCGGATTTTCAATGTTTTTGGGGTTTTGACCCCTAAAATTAAAAAACACTTTTTTAATCCCCACAAAATCAACATTTTCAAAGATGTTAGAAAAACCGGAAATATGTGAGAGAACTGAGTATGGAAAATACCCATACCAAATTTCAAAGCAATATCTTCATTTTTGACTGAGTGATAGTTCTATAAGTGTAAGAAACTCATGACGTCATTTTTTTTTAATAACTTTGTTTTTACTTTTCTGGTCAAGATACGAACAAATAATTACCTTTTCTGTATTTTGGAGCCAAAACTGGTCTAGGAACATGCCTTTGATTTACATTTATCAATTTCTAATTTTGAGGTTTTCTGAAGAGCAAAATCTCTGTTCTGGATGTGGTAAATCCGAGGTCATTCACTTGATCTGGAAGGTCACCCGTTAACTTGCAACCTAAAAATCGCATATTGTTAGATTCCTCTCATGATAGACAACATGCTGGTTCTTACCGCATTGCTCTAAGTTGCTTGGTTTATAAGTTAACAGGGGGGGGGCTGTCAGGTTCCCCCCCGTAGGGCGAAGGTGAAAAAAGCTCCCGTAGGGCGAGGGTTAATGAACTAATTCCCAAAAATAACGAGTTACTATATGTAAATATATTATCACTAAATGTATCAAAGACAAATTACAAAATACATTCAAGATAAGTGACGTGACAAGATCTTGACATAGTATTAAATGATACACCAATGACGAGAAACCAATGCATTAAATACTTAGGAGTTCTTGTAGATGAAAATCGTAAATGGAATAGTCATATATTTAGTGTAATATGTGTGATAATTAGACTGGTTATTGATTCGACGCTGATTGAATCGATTGGAATCGTTCAATCAAAATTCCTTGAATACAAAAATAGTTGATTCACCACTAGATCTTTTGATTCATAAATCGTGATTGAATCCAAATCCGCACCAAATCAAGGCTGATTGAGTCAAAAGATTTAAGGATTGTTAACGATTCAAGTAAGCTGGTAAATTGTGTAAATTGTGTAAATTGTAAATTGTGCAAAAAAAAGTCCCAGTACCTACATTCATTATACTGAAATACTATTGCTGTAAGAATGTTTTAATGATCATATATGTGTTTGTTTCCATGTGTATTGATTTGACATAAACTCACCACATATATTTAAATGTTGAATCAAACGTGAATCGATTAAAATATTTGTTTGATTCTTTGAATGGGAAAGAATCAATTCTCAAAATTGTATCCGTGAATCGAACGGTGGTTGCATCATTCAGATTTCAAAATGAATCATGATTCAATCGTTCCAAAAAAAAGTTGAATCAATAACCAGTCTGGTGATAAGCCGTAATATATAGGAGTTATCGGAATATTCAAGCTTTATTTATCCTCACAGCAACTTCTATTGCAGTACAATACATTAATTCCGCCCATCTAAATTATTGTGAAGTGATCTGGATTCTGGGGTAAGAATTATGACACTAATATTAAAAAGCCTTTGATAGTGCGGAAACGAGCGATTTGTCCGCCCCTGTAGCTCAGTGGGAGAGCGCTGTGCTTCTGACCTTTCCCGGTAGTGGCAGCCCAAGTTCGATTCAAAGTCAAAGCCTACATTATCAAAACCTTGTACTCCTCTCAGACGTTACTAGCATACACTGAAAAACAATTAGAACTTTCACTGGTTCCCTTCGAGAGCCTCATCGGTGCTCGACCGCCAGACCACCTCTACCACCACAGGACCCTCTAAAGGCCAGCAGAGAGCCCTCTACAGATCGGCAGGGGCCTCTAAAGGCCGGCAGATGGCCATCTGCAGATCGGCAGGGCCCTCTAAAGGCCGACCAAGGGCTCTCTACACTCAGTGACTCTATAGATTGGTTGGGACACTCTGCAGATCGAAAGGGCCCCTAAAGACTGGAAGAGGGCCCTCTTCAGGTCAGCAGAGCCCTCTAAATGCCGGCAGAGACCCTCTGCAGATTTGCAAGGCGATATACAGATCGACAGGGCCCTCTAAAGGCCGGCAGGGCCCTCTAAAGGCCGACATGTCCCTCTAAAGGCCGGAGGGGCCCCCTAAAGGCCGACAGGGCCATCTTAAGGCCGGCAGAGGGCCCTCTATATATTGGCTGGGGCAATCTGAAGAGCAACAGGCTGGGAGAGGGGAATAGGAGGGCCCTCTACCGGTCAGCAGGGCCCTCTAAATGCCGACAGAGACCCTCTACAGATTGGCAGGGCGATCTACAGATCGGCAGGACCCTCTAAAGACCGACAGAGATCCCTCTCCAGATCGGAAGGGACCCTCTACAGATCAACAGGGCCCTATAAAGGCCGACAGAGGGCCTTCTACAACTGGAAGGGGCCCTCTAAATGCCGACAGGGCTCTGCAGATTGACAGGCCCTCTGCATGCTAGAAGGGCCCTTTAAAGGCCGGCAGAGGGCCCTATACATGTCGGCAGGGCCCTTTAAAGAACAGCAGAGGGCCCTCTGCAGATTGGCTGGGACACTCTGAAGATCGACAGGGCCCCTAAAGCCTGGAAGAGGGCCATCTATAGGTTGGCAGGGCCCTCTAAATACCGACAGAGGCCCTCTACAGATTGGTAGGGCGATCTACAGATCGGCAGGGCCCTATCACGGCCGGCAGAGGGCCCTCTACAACCGGAAGGGCCCTCTAAATGCCGACAGGGGCCCTCTGCAGATCGGCAGGGCCCTTTAAAAGCTGGTAGAGGGCCCTATCTACACTGGGTGGGCCCCCTTTCTACGTATTTACATATACATGCCTTTAACAGACAAGAAGTGCTGTTATTTATTCGTGTTACGATTTTTTCTTCTCGGTTCGTGAGCGTTCTTTTATGCGACGTAAGGCGTTTTGCGGGCGCCTGACATCATCCAAAAAACTGGGGCCTTCGGCCCCAGGGGGCCCTCGCTCGGTCGCCAGTGGGGCCCACCTGCCCTCCAGGGGGGGGGGGGGGCATGGCCCCCTTGGCTCCCCTTGTCTACGCCCTTGCACATGCCACAGAGCCTCGAAGAGGTCATTGGCCAATGCGCGAAAATAAGTAGACACTCATAATGCTTAAGTGTGTTGAAGTGCCTTCAATGTTAAATTGAAGTGCGATTTTTAAATCTAACCTAGGTAATAGCTATCGGGATGTCTTTCCTCCAGATACTACACGGGGGTGGATGACTCGCGGTCTTCCGAGACACACCTGTTCCGGCGTCCAGACTCGGCGGCGCGGCGGCCGTCCGCTGCCGTCTGTCTCAGTTGTCACAGCCCCGCTCTGAAGGGCCGACACTGTGACGTCGTGCGGCCCGTCTTCCCGCCTCCTCCCCCTCCTGCTGCTGCTGCTGGGAACGGCACCACAGGAGCCAGGGACGCCACCACAGGAGCCAGGGACGCCACCAGCGGCGCCGGTGACGCCATCGCCCTGGAGTGTACCGCGGGTGCGGCGCGCAGTCTGCACGTGGTGGACAGGAGCGTGCAGAGCCAGCTGGCGGTGCTGGACGCCAGCGAGGAGCTGCTGGCGCGCGTCCGGCAGGTGGCGGTGCCGCACGTGCTGCGGGAGACGGTCACGCTGAACGGCGAGAAGGTGCAGCTGGAGGTGATGCTGCCGAAACTCTGGGATGAGAAGCAGGGGGGCAGCTACCTGTTCCCATTCGTTCTCGATATGTAAGTAGGATGTGCGATGTTCCACAAATGCGTGGTATAGTGCTGCTTACAACTGGAGTGGTTCACATGTGGACATGGGCTGTCACAGCGGCTATAGTAACATTCGTACGAGGCTCGTCACATATATACTACACGTTTGTTTCGCAAGTATCAGTTGCTCGTGACAGTTTGTAACTGGATTTATGTGACACACCGTACGTGTACAGTTCTTTAAAACATGGTGTTCGTTGTGAGCTTTAATAGTCGGATATATAGAGCAATAGAGCAGACGGTTGTATTTTTAACGGTCCCAATATTTCAGTGAAGATGACGTTTGGGAACTGAATTGGAGCCAACAATTCGCGACACTTATGGTGAGCAAGTGGGACCTGGTGTTCGTCCGTGTAAGATCCTCCGCCCAGCTGAGTAGAAGAAGCTTCTTTGATAATCAGAAGTGGACATCCCACATTTTCAGGTATGCGATACTTTAATAGCTACTAAAAACATATTTTGTTTGTGTGATCGCCCGCTCTTGGAATTAACTCGAATACAAATGTCTTTTATGTCAATAAATGTGCAATTTGGTGATTGGTGAAATTGAAAAAGTTTCAATGAAATAGAACATGAATTATCATGAATTATGAAAGGTGTATGCACTATTCAATGTATGTTATACATGCTAGCTTTTTACAATTTATCGGTCATCGAGCGAATTCCCACCAACACTATGTTCTCCCTGAGTTACATATAAACTAAACTCTAACCTACCACGCGGCTGTCCCCAGTCATTTAATGGATAACTATGCGTACCTGGATCGGACGCGGACGGCCATCCTCGGGACCGGCTTCGGAGGACACACAGCACTCGTTGCGATGGCAGACAGCCCACTGGTTGACTGTGGCGCCGTCATGTGGCCAGTGGTGGAACTAGATCTGTACGGTTAGTGTGCCGATTCACTGAGTTTCAATTAGGGAATTATTTTGAAAATAACTTTGAAAATGGATCGACGATGGATCAATCGATGGGTAATGTGCTCTTATTGAGGTTTGATTCATTTTGTTAATCAAAAGTTTTTCGCTTAGTAACTGCCTGTATAGGTGCAATGTGATATAGTCACGGAAAAATACCCTCCACTTACTAATTAATTTGCGTTACATGTTTCAGATGCCTACCATGCCGAAAGGTATGA
>JAXIVJ010001598.1:127500-132621 GCA_036785665.1 Chirona hameri | reverse complement strand
CAGACACTCATGACAAGCAGTACATCAGCATTCACTCAGTACACTCAGCACGCAGTCACGCTGTTAACGTCAGACACTGCATACACTGCAGACACGCAGACACCTTGCAGACCGCAAATACAGCGCATACACGAGACTACACTCATGTACACTCCTGACTCTCATACAACGCTTACCACCGGTCAGACACGCAGACACGCTGACACTCAGGCACGCAGTCACTAAGGCTAGTCAGAGACAAAGCAGATCACGACAGACAGCGCAAGACACGCATGACACGTCAGACACGCAACACTCAGTACCACTGCACACGCATACACCTGATCTCGGAAGTTCCACGGCTTCAAGCAACACCGCGAGCTCGCCACCCACCCCACCGGAGGACGTAGGACAAAGCGATGCACGTCTGAATAATCTCGCATCTGCCATAGACACCTCAGACCATCAGACTACACTACAACAAGCCAACTCACCTCTACCATCACATACAACAGACCTCTTCGACAACTAGACAACTATACAACTATACAACAAGACATCTAGACATCTAGACAACTAGACAACTATACATTATCCATCAATACATCTATACATCTATACAACTATCCATCTATACCACTATACAACTCATACAACTATCCATCTAACATCTATACAACTATACCATCTATACATCTATACATCTAATACATCAATACATCAATACATCTATACATCTTACATCATACATCTATACAACTATACAATCAAATAACATCTATCCATCAAAGACATCTAAACAACTATACAACAATACATCTATACCATCTATACATCTCAACAACAAAACCTCAATACATCTATACATCTATACATCTATACATCAATACATCAATACAACTATTGTCATCAATGCCTCTATGCATCTATGCAACTTATGCCTCTATGCATCTAATGCTCTAAGCATCTAAGCATCTATTGCGACTATCATCTATGCATCTATGCATCTATGGCCTCTATGCACAATACAATCTATACATATATACCATCTAATATCATCTATCCATCTACTACATCATACATCTAACCATCTAAACATCTATGCATCTATGCATCTATGGCATCTATGCATCTATGCACTATGCATCTATGCATCTAAGTGCATCTATGCATCTATGCATCTATGCAATCTATGCATCTATGTCATCTATTGCAATCATGCATCTATGCATCTATGCATCTATGCATCTATGCATCTATGCATCTATGCTCTAATTGCATCTAGCATCTATGCATCTTATGCATCTATTGCATCTATACATTCTATACATCTATACATCTAAACATCTATACATCTATACATCTATACATCTATACTCTATACATCTATACACTATACATCTATACATCTATAATCAATACATCATAACATCATACATCTATACATCTATACATAATACAACTAATACATCTATACATCTATAACATCTATACATCTATACATCCATACATCCATACAACCATACATCCATACATCCCTACATCCATACATCATAATCCATACATCCATACATCCATACATTCCATACATCCATACATCCATACATCCAACATCTAATACATCTATACACTATACATCTATACATCAATACATCTATACATCTATTACATCTATACATATCTAGTTCATCTAAACATCTAAATCATCTATACATCCTATACATCTAAACATCTATACATCTATACATCTATACATCCTACCATCAATACATCTATACATCTATATAAATCTATACATCCTATACATCTATACATCATACAATCTATACATCTATACATCTATACATCTAAAACATCTATACATCTATACATCTATACAGTCTATAACATCTTATACAACTAACATCTAACATCTATACATCTAGACATCTATACATTATACACCTATAACATCTATACACTAGGTACAACTATACATCTATAACATCAATAACCGTCCCTATACATCCTAATACATCTATACATCTATACATCTTATACATCTATACATCTATACATCTATACATCTATACATCTATACATCTATACATCTATACATCTATACACTATACATCTAAACAAACTATACTCATACAACTATACATCTATAACACTATACATCTAACATCCATACATCCATTACATCCATACATCCATTCATCCATACTCCATAAGATCATCCATACATCATACATCCATACATCCATACATCCATACATCCATACATCCATACATCCATACATCCATACATCCATACATCCATACATCCATACATTCCATACATCCATACATCCATACATCCATAATACATCCATAACATCCAATACATCCATACATCCATACATCCATACATCCATACCATCATACATCCATACATCCATACATCCATACATCCATACATCCATACATCCATACATCCATACATTGCCATAACATCCATACATCTATACATCTATACATCTATACATCTATACATCTATACATCTATACATCTATACATTATACATCTATACATCTATACATCTATACATCTATACATCTATACTCTATACATCTATACATCTATACATCTATACATCTATACATCTATACATCCAATACATCTATACATCTATACATCTAATACATCTAAACATCTATACATTCCTAACATCTATACATCTATACATCTTTACATCTATACATCTATACATCTATACATCTAAACATCTATACATCTATACATCTATACATCTATACATCTATACATCTATACATCTATACAACTATACATCTATTACACTATACATCTATACATCTATACAGTCTATACATCTATACATCTATACATCTATACATCTATACATCATACACTATACCATCTATTACACTATATACATCCTATACATCTATACATCTAATACATCTATACATCTATCACATCTATACATCATACATCTATACATCGATACATTATACATCTATACATCTATACATCTATACATCTATACATCTATACATCTATACATCTATACATCTATACATCTATAACGGATCTATACATCTAATATCATCTATACATCTAGACATCTATACATCTAATACATCGATACATCGTATACATCCTATACAACTATACATCTATAATCTATACATCTATACATCTATACATTCTAATACATCTATACATCTATACATCTATACATCTATACATCTATACATCTATACATACTAACATCTATACATCTATAGCATCTATACATCTATACATCTATACAATCTAATCATCTATACAATCTATACATCTAGACATCTATACATCTATACATCTATACATCTATACATCTATACATCTATACATCTATACATCTAACATCTAAACATCTATACATCTATACATCTATAACAATTCTATACATCTATACATCTATATCATCTATACATCTATACTCTATTACATCTATACATCTATACATCTATACATCTATACAGTCTATACATCTATACATCTATACATCTATACATCTAGACATCTATACTCTATACATCTATACCATACTATACATCTATAACATATATACATCTATACATCTATACATCTAAACATCTATACATCTATACATCTATACATCTATACACTATACAGACTATACATCTAAACATCTATCATCTATATCATCTAATACATCTATACATCTATACACTAACATCTATACATCTAGACATTCTATACATCTATACATCTATACATCTAAACATCTATACATCTTATTACATCTAACATCTATACATCTATACATCTATCTATACATCTATACATCTATACATCTAAACATCTATACATCAACATCTATACATCTATACATCCTATACATCTATACATCTTACATCATACTCTATACATCTATACATCTATACATCTAACATCTATGACATCTATACATCTATACATCTATACATCTATACATCTATACATCTATACATCTATACATCTATACATCTAGACATCTATACATCTATACATCTAAACGATCTATTCATCTATACATGCCTATACATCTATACATCTATACAACAAACATCTATACATCTATACATCTATACATCTATACAGTCTTATCATCAATACATCTATACTTCTATACATCTATACATCTAAACATTATACATCTAATACATCTAATACATCTATACATCTATACATCTATACATCTATACCATCCTATACAATCTATACACTATACATCGATACATCTATACATCTATAGCATCCTATACATCTATACATCTATACATCTATACATCTATACATCTATACATATATACATCAAAACATCATACATCTATCCATCTATACACTATACAATCTATACATCTATACATCTATTACATTAATACATCTATACATCTATACAACTAGTACATCTATCCATCTAAATCTATAGCATCTATACATCTATACATCTATCCATCTAACATCTATTCTTCTATAACATCTATACATCTATAACATCTATACAACTATACATTCTATACATCATACATCTATACATCTATATCATCTATACATCTATACACTATACCATCTATACCTCTATACATCTATACATCTATACCATCTTATACATACATAGCATACAACATACATACATACATACATACATACATACAAACATACATACATACATACATACTATACATACATACATACATACATACATACATACATACATTACATACATACATACATAATACATAACATACATACATACATACATACATACATAAATACATACAATACATACTTACATACATACATACATACCATACATCATTACAATCATACCAAGCATGCCATGCAGCATGCATGCATGCATGCATAGCATGCATTACATACATACATACATACAACATACAGACATACATACATACATACCATACATACATACATACATACATACATACATACATACATACATACATACATACATACATACATACATACATACATACATACAACATACATACATACAATACATACATACATACAACATACATACATACATACATAACATACATACATACATACATACATACATACATACATACAACATAACATACATA